>JAPQRN010000012.1:19635580-19647193 GCA_037367275.1 Coranthus polyacanthus
TGGATCTCAGATGTGTGTGTGTGTGTGTGTGCAGTGTGGATCTCAGATGTGTGTGTGTGTGTGTGTGTGTGTGTGTGTGTGTGTGCAGTGTGGATCTCAGACGTGTGTGTGTGTGTGTGTGTGTGTGCAGTGTGGATCTCAGACGTGTGTGTGCAGTGTGTGAAGGGACACGCAGCAGGCAGGTAGCCTGACCTTTTTAATTATTCAACCTCTCAAACTCCTCCGCAGACGCTCACCTTCTCTCACCACTTGGGCTTTTTAACGATCCCACTCCTGTCCAAACATATTTCAGTCTGTCGTAAAGTAAAGGAAACAACTTCTCCGCTTTGACCTTACGTCTCTTCTAAAACCGCACCGCGTAAAGCGATGCTGCACGTGTAAAACCAGCTTTCGACCGTCTCCTACCGCGGCGGCTGATGAAATAACTAATCACCGTTTCCTAATGAGTGTGTCGGGGGGCGGTGCTTGTATCTGTTTACAAACCAAATTATTTTCTTATTCCGACAAAGCCAATTAATCACATCAGAGACAATAATGCTAGTCTGTGTCTCTCTGATGGATGGCGTCATGATTACATTTCATCATATTATAAGAAGATGCTCTTAAAAATTAATTAAACTTGCCTTTTGGATTTTCACATTCTCTTATGCTCAAGTTTTAGAGGCAGATAAAATCAAAAAAAAAGGAAAAAAAGTTAATTAGTTGCAGCCCTGGTTTCTATTTTTAATTTAATATTTTTTTAATTATATGATTAAATGTTTAGTCTTAGTGTTTTGGCTCTCATCACAAGTTCTGACAGCCTAAAGTACCTTCTAATAATAGTTTTTTTTTTATTTGATCAACAGTCCAAACCCCAAAGGTACTGTAGTGGAAGAAGAATCCAAATCATCTGTTTAAGTGAAATTAGCAGCATCAAACTGCACAAAACAAACAGAAGATTAATAGAAAAGAAGATGCTAGTCTGTGTTTTGTTACAAAGAGTGCTTTATGGTTTGTCCATGAGAGAAAAGCAACACCTGACATAAATGAAATCTTATTATTGTTATGTTCATACCTGAATAATCAGCAGGTTACTTTTCTTCATTCAATATTCAGCTGCACTTTCCCATAAAGTTTAGTTTCCCATTGAAGTGACCTCTTCGCGTTGCTTGTTATGGTTCCAAACCCGGATAATGTGTTGTGTTTACTGTCACCATAGACAACAAAAGCAGCTATTTAGTAATAAAATCACTGTAAATCACGGCTTCAAGTGGCTTGTTGCTTTTATAAAACGGTTACTACAGATACCTGTCAAGCTGTCATAACATAAACACACATGTATTGATAGCAAATAAACTCTCTGCTGCCAAGCAATGTAGTTCTTCTGTCACATTTAGCAGAATGGTTGCTAAGCAACACACAGACGAAGTGGAAAGAGTTTCATTCACCTGGATGTCGCCGTTGGCCTAACTGTGCACTTGTTGAAGTAGTGGTCAGTAGTGTCGGCGCTCGACTTTACTGGTCCAGGGCTGTTTGACGCCAGATGTAAGGATGTCACTCCATCATCTTCTCTCATTTGGGGCGAGGGTAGCGTTCACATCTCTGTCCCGTCACTGACAGGATTCCTCTGCCTCTAGGTGAGAGAGAGACAGATTAATCGGACATTTTCCAACTATCCGTGCGGGTTGAAGTTGGGGCCGATAGTGGCTGAGCGTTAATATTAGGCGTCTCATTTGGAAATCGCTCCCCTCTTCATTCCCATATTTATTGATGAATTGCTTTGGGTTTGATGTGTGATTCAGATTTATTTCTTATTACTTTGACTCAGTCTTCAGTTCAAGAGTCACCGTGTTTTTAATACAGTGAAAATAGTCAGTTTCGGACATGCCTAATGCGTATCCAGTGGCAGATTTTTGGGGGTCGGTGCGGCCGATGAATCGGTTATCAGCCTTTAGAAAAACCCACTGTCGGAGTCTACTCCTGGCAGCACCGGAGAGTTTTTGTTCAGTTCTCTCGCACCAGGACAGAAACCACTGAACAGACCACACAGCCTGTTCCAACGGTCACAGCTTCGTATCATGGCTTTTCCAGATCTTCAGCTTCTCTCTCTTTCATTTCACGGTGTCTTCTTTCTTTGTGTCTTTCCGCTCTGTCCTGTCCGTCTCTCTCATCAACTCATCCACGCTCATCTCAACCCAGCGAATCAAAACTCACGACAAAACCCAACATTTTAAAACGACGTGTACGGTATTTTACCGTGAGCATTTTACCACAGCTTCACACGCGGGTCAGCCAATCAGAATCAAGAACCAGAACCATGTGTTTTATGAGATTATTCATTACACGGCTCTCGATTCTGATTGGTCAATGACGTTTTAGCAAAAGCAATAAAATGTGTTTTAAATTAATATGTTCATTTTACAGTCTTTTCCATCAAATTAGTGATTTAATAAGTTGATGGACATGAAATTATCAAACTATTTCTGTAAAAATCAGGATTACGAGCATTAAGTTAAACCTAAAAAAATGTAGTTTTCAAGCACATTTTTAGCTGTTTAGTAAAAACTATGATACATTTCTGTTTTATTATGTTGTAAGTAATTCCTTGGCTGTTCGAAAACTGAAAATGAATGCAAAATGAATATTTAAGTCACTGTTTAATGATCGAAAACAGGGAAATGTAGCAAAAACCCATATTTTAGCAGAGGCTGCAGCATAAAAAGTGAAGCGACATTGAGCAGTGCTGTCAAAAAAGTGGTGGCTTTAAACTCCATGCCAGAAAAACCAGCGATATGATCATTCATATTTAATTTAAAAATCTTTGTGTGCGTAAAAGTCGGGGAGTCGGGGGGGGGGGCAGTCGTCGTATTTAATTTAACATCGTCTTTTGCCGTATGATGAGGTAGAAGAAGAAAAAACGTTCGAATGTGCTGACTCTGAATCTGAAAACGGAAATAAATGACCTAAATGTTAAATCAGTGTATTTAATATAGTGCTCGTCCATATGCTACATGTGGTATATACTGCACTAATTCAGCAATAAAGTGGTCCTTTCTGCAGCCGCTGAAGCCACATCTTTGTGCTTATCTGTCTCTATCTTTTGTGCTGCATCAGAAAAGCCCGCTGCCTGCCTCTCCCCTCCCCCACCTCTGCGGACAGTACTCGGACAGTGATCCCTTGTGCTGCTGACATTGAGGACGGTTTGTGGGCTGTGATTGTGCCTCACACAGAGCCGTCCTTGGGAGACAGAACCGGCCGTCACAGATATGGATTCTTACATTTAATGTCTCGGCCTGCTGCTCACAAATGTTTCTCTTTCAATGAGCTGTGGCCCCGCAGGCACGGAGTTTTATCGATCATCTGACTTTTAATGCCTCTTAAATATTAAGATTCATGTATATGACCTTTGTGTTTGGATTGGGAGTGCCAAATCCCTGCCTACATACCCTTTCAGGAACTGCTGGCTTCACTACCAGCTTTGTTTTAGGTTTTTTTCTTTCTTTTTAGGGGGGCTCCGTTCCCTCCGTTCCTTCTGTTCTTCGAGACACAAGGGTCACGCTTGCTATTTTATGAAGCCATAGAGGGGTTTTTGGGAATACTTTCTACTTAGTTGAAATTGGTGCAGCAGAGGAAGAAAGGAGGATAACAATTGGGGAATTTCAGGCTGCGGCATGGATCTCGTTTGCCTCTGCGAGTGCTATTTGTTTCCCTTTCCCTCCACTCTGCCTCTCCTCACACACAGTGAGCGGCCCTGGAAGAGATCCTGGTGATTGATGACACTGTGTAAGAGACCCTCAGAGGCAGCAGCGCTACACGGAGATGGACAGATGAAAAGGAAGGAGGAGGGACGCAGGGAAGAATTGAAATGACTCAAGTAACGGGTAGAGGCCTTCAGCAGCCTGTTAACATGCTGCCACCAGAGAGCATCCATGTTGGAGTGACAGCCTGCAGGTTGCTCGTGCAGTGTGGCCTTTTTCAAGTCAAGATCACTTGTAAATGACATGTTACCAATTGTAGACGGAGAGATTTTAGAGCTTCTGCCTTTTAAAATGGCAAACTGAGACGTCCAAATGTTGACTCTAGAGAAATACTACTACAACGTGCTGTAGTTTTTGAATAAAAGCTTCTGTTATATGCCTGTGGTCGTCCATAAAATGTAGGGCTGGACATGTTTGATTAGTTAGAAGTCCCACAAACCATGAAAAGACAGAAACAGAGGTTAATTACTAGTTGATTATTCAGGGTCTTAATGTTCTCTTATTCCTTTTGGCACAAGTGCATACACATGAGGAGCGTCACTGGCGGTGACGAATGAAAGGAAAAACCGAATGGGAGTGGTCTCTTTCAGGATGACGACGCCCCCCCCATCCATAGGGCACAAGGGCTCGCTGAATGGTTTGATGAGTATGAAAATGATCTGCTTTGACCTTCACAGTCACCGGATCTCAAACCAACTGAACACCTATTTTAGACCAATGTGTTCGACAGCGTTCTCCATCCCCATCAAACGAGGGAATATCATTTGTTAGAAAGTTCACACCTTCCTGCAACGCTTTATATAGGTTTTCCCTTTAATTTGTCATAATTTAATACTTGCATAATGCATGTTAAAATAAATTACCTTTTGCTAGAAATGTAAAAGTCACTGACGTAGGAGGAAAAAAACAAAAAATCTAATTGGTTAATCCATCTATCAGTTTCATACAGGTCCAGCTTGCATTAATTTATTTCATTAGGAATTCTTGTTATACAGGCTACTTCTTGTTAGAACTGTAAAAGATGATACAACAGGTAATCTGATACTGGTATGAACTGAAAGGTGTTAAACACAGGTCTTTAAAAAGTCTTGGATTTCACCCTGAATGAGTATATGAAGTATACTGCAAAATTGTAGTTAGATGATGTGTGATAACTTTTCACCCTCTGGTTTTCATTCTTACCACGTACTAACCAGAAATGTGCGTATCTTTTCGTCTGATCTGAGGTTTGTAGAGCAGTTCTTCAGTGTTTCTGTTTTGAATTGTGATGCGTGTCTACTTCACCGCTTATCTCGGCCTTTCGCTAAAACACTTTGCGTTGGTTGTTCCTTTAATTTGTCACCCATCTGTTTCTAACAAGCTTGTACATATTCTTGGTGTAGCCCGGTCTGAGTGATAGGTGTGCCTGGTCCCAGATGTGACCGGAGGAGAACGCCTGATAATGTCACACTTCAGAGCCACCCACAGCGGCCCTGAGCTGCAGACCTGACCGGACAATCCTGATGAATAACACTGACATCTGAGTCGAGGGGCGACTCAGCCCTCGCCACCCTGACTCCTCGCAGATAATGACGGGTGGGGGTGAAGTGGGGAGCGGGGTTTGTACTTCAAACTCGCTGAACTCTTTACCTCCCATCATTTTTTCTTCTAATTTCTGACCACAGAGGACTGATGAAGCGAAAAATGTCCAGACTTCAGCGCTTTCTGAGCAGAGAAGCGCCTCTGGCTCCGGTCCTGGACGGGTGTGATGTGGCATTTGAGTTTTCAGTGCAACATTTAAACCCTTTTTGTGTTGCAATACATTTATTCTAATTCACTGAGATGCACATCCTCACTGTGCTCTTGTACTGCCTAGGGAGAAATGCATACTCTTCTGTTTTCCTCAAACAGAGACGCATTTGTACACATAATTGCCTGCATGTCTGTCACTGATACAGAACTGAGGGCTTTGTCAAGAAACATTTACAGCCTGCTCAAATTTTTAAACTCTTACAAAAAAAAAAAAAAACGGTGAATTCAGAAGTAGCAAGTGTGATTACAGCTCCAGGACACAATAGGAGAGTAATGAGGTTTAGCAGTGGAGCAGGTGAGCAAGAAATGAAAGCAATGCAGTTTCATTCAGCAGTGTCTGCATTTCAGTTAATTTTCTACGTGTAAAAGTCCCTCTTGTACGCTCAGATATAAAAAAAAAAAACAGGAATGTAATGAATTGACATACTATGGTATAGAGGTGTACAAGAGACGGGGTGCTCCTCTGTGAGTAGATTTTAACCACCCTCTATTGGCCAGAATGCGTCACTACATGACATGCCTGTCAGCCATCAGGTGCAGCACATCAGCTCCAGCTTCTTTTTGTCAGCACATAAGTCTCCCCTCAAGTTCCATCAGCTTCTCTTACACTTGATTTGATCATTTTTAGTCAGATGAATAAGTATTCATACGCATGCTTTGGCTCTGAATGGCTTTTCAGAGCAAAATAGAAATTAGACTGCTATTTGTCAGCGTCAAGCATACCTCAAATGTCACCACAATCAATAAAAAATGTGACGAGTGACAAGTGAGATGGAACTTTAGATGAGTGTTTGTCAGAGAGAGAAAACACACTTCAAACAAGAGAAAAGTGGAGCTCTTAGAGCATGGAAGCTTTGTCACTTTTTGAACAAATCGGGCACTTTGTCACCAAGAGTATGAGTGTGTGTGTGTGTGTGTGTGTGCGCGTGCGTGTGATTCACTGATTTTCTGTATATCTATTGCCTGCAGCTTCCCAGGCTCTTTGTGAGCGAAACGCTGAGTGACTTTGTAGTCAAGGACTCTTTAATGCTTCCCCGTGTCACAGAGTTTTTTTGTGCTTGTACATCAATAATTTGTGGGTATATTGTATATGTGTGTGTGTGCGTGTGTGTGTGTGTGTGCGAGACAGTGCTGTGTTTAACCAGTGTTTTTCTTTTTTTTTGTGTACGTTTCTTGCAGGTGTATGTGCCGAGGCGGTATGCCCCGGGGAGCAGTGCTGACAGTGCACTAGGAGTCTGAACCTTGTCAGTATCGGTGGCTGAGGAGGAGAGGTCCCCTGTCGTGCCGAGCCATTCCGTGCCGTGCTGGGTTTAACGCCATGTCCCTGACCGACAAACACAAAGTGAAGAGGCAGCGGCTGGACCGGATCTGTGAAGGTAAAGGTTTGTGTTCTTAGACTTTCTCTGACTTGTTTTCTCTTGAGTTTTCTAAATAAACCCTGCGCTTGCAAGTGTCTCATCCAAGGAGTTGTTTTGTATGAGGCACAGTCGGTGTATTACGTGCAGTAGGTGGCACTCGACACCACCCCAGTTTGGAAAAGCAGACAGGTGTACTGGCACTGAAGCTAAGTAATGTGCTGCTGTGGATGGGTGCTATATTTAGACTATTTTTAACTGCTTTACCTGGCGTCAGGCAGCCCTTTCTGACGGGAAGCTGTTACATCGCTGTCTTCAAAACCACCCGACTCCTTTGACAAAAACAGTCATTTTACCTCACAGTCTACCGCTGTGTCAACCGGTTAGTTGTTCTGTGAGTTTGGTGTTTAAACACATTAGCTTGGAATGAGGTAGCATTAGACCAACAACTCCCATGTTCTGTGAGGTAAAATGACTGTTTTTGGAGTCTGGTTGCTTCAAAGAGAACGTTCTTACAGCTTCAGTTATAGATATAACTGGCTAACAGCTGGTTAATATTACGATTTGTATTATTACTGTCCTTGTCTTCCAGAAAAAGAAATCATTCTCAAGACATTTGAAGTTTATCTAATAGCGCGCTTGAAGAATTAAAGTCCTTTTTCTTTAAAATATCTATTTACAATAAAGCCGCTCTCAGACGTGGCTAAATGAATGTGATAAACAAATGGGTATCGTAGTGAGCAAAGTTATTGTGATTTAGTGAATTTCTGGGGTGAAGAGACACGTGGATGTTTTAGGTTAAAATGTGAATATTGTGTTTTTAACTGAAGTTGCAAAAAAAAATGTTTCAAGAACGTTTAAATGACTATATCTGATGAAGCAGATCATGACTAGTAGCGGTGGTACGTTTAAAGCCCTCTCCTTCCAGTTCCAGTTTCATATCTGGGTGACTTTTTCACTGGCAAATCACTAGATCAATGCTGCAGAGGGAGCTTTGCAGCTTCATCCTCACTATATATTGTTGTTTTTCTCTCTGACATTGCTTGTAAGCTATATCTCCCCTAGCCAGCTGCCCTTATTGTTATTAGCACATCCCAGAGTCCTATTGGTGATCAATAACTATTGATTGCTATAATTTTCTCTTGGCACACAGCACATGTTAGATACTCCAGTAACCAGTGTATAAATGTTGACCTCAGCAGCAAACAGTCACCCAGTGGATGTAAATGAGATTACTGCCTTTCTCTGGCTCCTCTGTAGGCTGCTGGCTGTTTGTGTTGGACTGTCTGTTGTGTGACTTATGGTTATGGAGAATCTCTACACATCTGAAGTTAAATTACCTCAGGGAGCTGAATGCCTTCTATCCTGTCACGCCTGTTTGGAAGCAGCCGATTTTACAGTATGAGCCGCAGTGATTATTAGGCTTTAGGTTGTGGATTAGAGAGCGGTGGTGTTGTATTGGGTAGCCACGGCATAGAATAGGAGCCCCCTATTGTGCACATGGCTACAAAGTAGGCCCAGGAACCAGGAATACAAGTCTTTGTGTGGGTGTATAAACTGCGTCTCCAGCCTTGTGGATATGCATTTTTAAACCCACTTGTTTGACTTTGCCGAGTGTGTGCGTGCTTGCGTGTTTGTGTGTGTCTGTCAGACTGTGTCCTGAGGTAAAATCATCTCCTCTCTGCTGTCTGGGTCCCCAAGAGGCTTGTTAAGCTGCTGGGCCCTCCTGGAGCCAGCGCAGGGAGAGGCAGACATGACTGCAGTGCTGGAAAATGAAGCTAGACGCACCATTACCCCCAGTGCCAGCATATTTGTTTTGCAGCATGATGTAAGCACCTCAGCGTTGTGCACATCAAACAGGGGACGCATGTCCTGCATCGTCTAACAGCCCCGTCGCCAGGCTCAGAAAACCCAGCCCAGGTTTTGGATCCTTGCTGTAGAAAAGTGGCTGTGTTGACTTTCTCATCTAGGTTGCAGCTTAGCTGTGATTTTACTGACGGTGATTCCACGAGTCTGAATATCCCACTTCACATAAGAAATACAGGGCTAAGTAAATACCTACGTTTAAAGTCTTGAGGCGAGCTTTGCATTATGGACAATGTAGGTCTTTTCATATCCAGATAATAACATATGACAATAAAGCACATTTTCTGTAAAGTCTATTTCTTATGTATGTGATGCAAATATGTGTAAAACTTAAATATAAAATATGGGCCTAAACTGTGACTCTGTGCATGTTGTTTGACATGATTCTTGTGTAGGTGGTGGAAGTGATCAGTGGTGTTTATCTGGGGACCAGAAATAGCTCCTCTTTTAGTTATGAGCTCCTTGTTTTCCTCCCTGGCAGGTCGGAGTCCTTCTCCTGTTCAGAATTACTCCGTTCTGCGTCACGTTCACTCTCCTCCAGGTTTGTTTGCTTTGCCTTCATGCAACACTGGTGAAATAATGCAAAGCGTCTTCCAAATGACGAAAAAGATTGTCATAAAGAGTGTGATTTGTGACACAGTTAAATAAACAATAGCGCATAATATGAAATGTTAGACATTTTTCTATTGTAACGTGTTATATGTTGTCATATCCCACAGCTCTAGCTTTATTTATTCATAAAACACATGTAAATAACAGTCATCCCATTCTAATTAACCAAAACACAAACAATTTCTAAGTATCTCAGCCAAGGCCCCACAGTGACTCAAACACCATATCTCACAATGTTAGAGAAACAATTCCATCCATTAATGCAGCTAATTGTATTTATAATTGATTTAGTGACTTTACTGAACTACTCTTCATGCTTTTAAATTGCCCCAAGGGGATAAATAAAATTAATTGAATTGAATTGAACTGAACAAGAACAAGAACAAGAACAAGTTAATTGGATGATGTGAACTTCCTGTTGCTAGGCAGATTTGAGACAGAAACATATTCAGTACTCAAAATGTAAAAAAAATCACAAATTTAGTTTTAAATGTAGATCTAGAGCTGCAACAATTAATACTTTAGTTGCTGACTATTAAATTAATTGACAACTATTTAGAGGAAAAAAACTTTAATTACATTTGAATTCAAATTAAATTTGAATTAATGTCTGGTTTCTTTCATCCTCCGAGAGCAGTAAACTGAGTTTGTTTGTGTTGTGGATCTAGTCTGGCTCATAGGATGTACTCTACTGGAATATACGTGACTTTTCCAGTCACGCAATAGCAGGATTGGATGTCTTTCCTCCCTCTATCTGTGTGTTAATGCTTTGAAAGTCTCCCTCGCCACGTGAAGGAACAACAACCTCCGAGCTGCAACCATACGCTGAAAATGTCGTCTTTTCGTGTGGCATTTTCTTTTGCAGGGATTTAGTCATTTTGATACCGCGACGCTCTTTCCTCGTGTGCACGTGTTCCGGCCAAAGCAACCTCTCTCCCGACGTGATTCGTTTGAAAAACTAGTCAAACAACCCAGAGAACTTTTACCCCCATTCCAGAACGATGGTGGAGGGTGCAAGACTATGTGCAGCCCCTGGCACAGAGGACATGTCTGGATATGTGGACCAAACAAGACGTTTGAGGACGTCAAACGATTAATCGAGGAAATTATCAACAGATTAATTGACTGTGAAAATAACTGTTGGCTGCAGCCGTAATTTGATCGTAACTTTGACGTTGATAAATGCTGATATTAAGTTATTGCTCAGCCCTAGAGGTGAGTCACCAGAACAGCGATACCTTCTAGCACAGGTGGATCGTTCATTGTTGGAAATCCTTCCTGATTACAGTTGGAGTCCGCGTCCAGCTGTTGCATTCGTCTGAATCAGACAGCTGAGGTAGTTAGTCATTCCTGAGGGAACAACAGTTAGACTGCTCTGTTGGGCAGCAGCTCAAAGCCTGCAGGAGACGCAGAGAGACGGTAACAGGTGTTGCTGTGATGCATGCAGAGCTTCTTCTTGGTGAGCGTACCTGCTGACGTTCCCTCTCACGCACACACACACATGCACACACACAAACTCGCTCTCCAGATGGCCCTCATACAGGATCAGTGAATCAGTCCTCTGGCGGCCATTGTGAGGGCGGAAAGAAAAAAAAACAGCTTGTGATTTGTTTATGAGCCAATGACCAGACAAAGTTGTCCTGCTGATGGCGTGTAAAGGCGCGATAAGGCTGCCATGGCGATTGTGTCCACGCACAAGGAGAAAACACACACAAGAAGCAAGGTTTTTTTTTTTTGGTTTTTTTTCCCGCTTTTTGTCTCACGCGCAGGTAAAATCCTCACAGGGCCTATTTGGCCGCTGTCCACAGTAACTCATCTGAATTCAGGTTCACACTTCAACCGGGCCTGCAGTTGGCAAACAGATAAGGACCAGATGAAGCCGTGATTCTTGCTGTCCCTCCTCAATCTCTTTCAAGCGAAAATCTGGAGCGCTCACTCTCAAAGAACGTCTGCCGCAACCTCGATCTATCTGTACCTTCCAACTCTGCTTCCACCTTTGTTTCTGCTGTTTTCCTGACGCTGAAAAACAACTCTTGACGCTTACAGTTTCTAGTCCCATGCAAGGTTTGTAGTAGAGGTTGACTGATTTTGAGGTTGGGGATTTTTAAAGGCCAATATGACAATAATGATGTATATATATGCCCAGTAATAAATACTTAAATAAATACATACATCTGGATCACTGAACATCAAACTCAGAGTAATTAATCATCAAATGCAGAACTGAACGTCAAACTAACTGTAAGAACATT
>JAPQRN010000012.1:19647293-19668958 GCA_037367275.1 Coranthus polyacanthus
TGGATCACTGAACATCAAACTCAGAGTAATTAATCATCAAATGCAGAACTGAACGTCAAACTAACTGTAAGAACATTTTTCACATCAGTCGATACTGATAATTATCACGATAAATGTCCAAACACTTTCTTTCAAGTTTAAAAGAGGATTTTTGTTTTCCTCCATCGACAAGATGTAAGTGTTTTATCTGACAATGTAAACGAGCGAAAGCCTAAAACGTACATCACGATAATCATATTTATTGTTTTAATCCAGCTCCACTTGAAATCCATTTGAAATGTACTGTTATTTCCATTCATCGTTGTATCTTAACCTAATTAACTAATTAGTCTGATGGAACAAATGCCTTGGGACCATTTAGCAATTCAGGGTTTAGTTCAGGTTAACCGTTATATTTAGTTTATACTTTTAATATAATCTACTTTGTGCTTGAGCCCCTTCTCTCCAGACAGTTTGTCATGGTTTCCAGTGTCACGTCTGCTTTAGATCTCACATTATTCTGTCTTGTTTGTGAATAAACGGGGGCTGCAACAAAGATCAATCTGCCGATTATTTTCTCGATTAATTCCTCTGTAAAATATCAGATAATGGTGAAAAAGTGTTTCCCTCATATGTTTTCTTTCGTCCACAACACAAAGATATTCAGTTTACTGTCACAGAGGAGGAAGGAAACGAGGCAATATTCACATTTAAGAAACTAGAAAGCACTTAAAAATGAGCGATTGTCAAAATAGTTGTCGATTAATTTAATAGTCATAAACAGTTGTAGAATAACTGGACTGAATTGGTCAAACTGACTAATCAGTCTATGTATTATTTATTTTTTCAAAATGCTTTTCAAATAGCCCACATTTCTGTAAATCAGACATCCCAGGGTGTAAACACTGGCATTCACGGCCGCAGGATCACAGCTGTACAAGTATCTAAGCAAACCCGGTGTCTAGATGACAAGGCTGATTAAGCCATTAGAGCCCTTGATATGTATTTAGCATAATCTGGCCTGTCTGCAAATAAGGAGGCAGAGAGCTGGTAGCGGCTGTTTTTATCAAAAGCTGCTAGTTAGCTCAATCAAAGCAGCTGCTGGGAAGCATCAGCTTTAATTCGGCATTATGAGGAATAGATCGAGAGCCGCTCCCTCGCTGTTTCTCTCACTCCGTCGGTCGCTCTCAGGGGTGAAGACTTTCATTTCTGTCTCGTGAAGAGACGTGGAGTGATCCACCGCGGCCCCCGTTTCCTCGCGGCCTCGGGTCTTTCTCGTGTTCTCAGTTTAATTTGAGCTGAACCAATGTTTTTCGCTCTGCGTTCAGCGACTGGGCTGAGTTACTGGGAGGGAGGACAGCTCTGATCCTCATGTGTGTGTGTTTTTTCCCCTTCACTAAGATTGTTGTTTTGCATGTAGACACCAATACTGTTTCCCCTCTGGGTTAGATTAGATCTGCTCTAATCTAGTCAGATAATGTTTTAATCAACGTCTGTATTTTATTCATGTGGTGTTACACAATGAGCTCAATGCTTGCATAATTAACAGTATAATTCAGCCATGTTTGCTCGCACAAAAGTAGTATGGTGGCCTTTTGTTCCTCCTAGTGATGATTATCGTTGCTGGTTGTGCATTAAATACCGATGTTGACTCAGTATTTTAACTCCAAAAAAGAGTTTTTTCTGGTTTTCAAACTTTTTCAGCTCAAGACCAAAAAAAATGGAATCTGGATCCAGATTTTCAATTTACAGCCTACAGTCATTTTAGCCTTTTTGTGTTTTTATTGTCTTGTCTTGTTACGTCTTATTTCGTCTTTTACGTCATTTTCGTCTTGTTGCGTCTTTACAGCTGATTCCTCTCCGTCTTTGTTTAGGTCAACGTTCAGAAACTCTTCCAGAGAACCCCCTTCTTCTATTTGGATTAGGGAAATGAAGTCACATTTCATATTATATTTTACTCTGACTGGTGGAGACCCAATAAAAACAGCTCCGCGACTCATTTTGGGTCCCGACCCTACGTTTGGTCGAAGACAGTTGACGGTATAAACCACCTCTGACCTGCTTGGTGTACCTTCAACCATGCACAACAATGTCATGGTGCACTGACACACATTTCTACATCACAGCAGCCAGATTAGACCTGATGTCTGTAAAAAGAACATGTTCAGCCGGTCCTTTTAAACTTGCATCACGCTGAGGTGCAGTTTCATTAGAGCCTGGAATAGAAAATCAAATGTGAAACTAACCATTAAGCTGCTCTGACTAACATTAACCTACTTTTTTTTTTTCTTGTCTTTCTTTTTTTTTTAGAACTGAGAGAAAGTGAGAATCTAACAACACAACTTGTACTCTCGTACACATTTTTTTGTATAACACGTTTTGTTTTGTTTATACCCAGCATAAGTAGATGGTGGTTTATTGGCTCCTCTGCGCTCGTGTGTGGATTTGGATTGTGTGTCGTACTCAGACGGGGATTTCCACGAGGATATAGTGAGCCAGTAGAGGAAAAAGTAGCCAGCTGGGGGGTCTGGGAGCACGGCCCCTGGAGAAAAAGATTGGCTGTAAAAGCTCAAATTTGTTGCCTCTGGCACGTTCTAATGCCACTATTCCATCATATAAACTGATCTTAATTACTGTAGTTTTAATGACTTTGCCCTACCCTACATGTAAGCATGCGGTGTTGGCTTCTTGTGCATTTTAGCCCACACTTGATCACATATATTACAGCCCATATTTTATTTTTAAAGCATGATTTGCAGCATCTTGACATTAGTTTGTGTAATCGGTTAATGGTGGATGATACAAAAGCATTGTAGGCTGTTTGAAAGTGTGAAATGACCGTGTGAGGCTGAGGCTCATGTGACACAGGCTACTTTGACAACGTTGCTTGTTGTAGTGTTTGTTTGCAGTGGGTTTTCGAGATGGCTCTGCTGTGAAAAGAACATTAATTTGTTCATTCATTAACGCCATAAACATCTGTGTGACGGGTACGAACAGTTTTCACGGCCATCGAGTTATGATGGAGGATCACGCTGGAGATGAACAAAAGGGAAAATATTTCGGGAAGAAAGTCAAAATGCTATGAGAATAAAGTTTTAATTCTATGAGTAAAAAGTTGTGTTTTTATGTCAAAATTACCAGGTGAAGCCCTGAAGTCTGAATCTGCGAGCATCTTCTCGAAAAGTTATGACTTTATTCTCAAAACATCATATTTTTGTTAATCATCAGTGTGGCCCTAATCCTCCTTCGTATCACGTTGCCACCGGTGTTTTCCCAAACTTGCCCCTGTCTCTGCATTCAGTACAATCCTTAATCCTTATTTTGCTAATATTTGTCAAACACTGAAGGCGACTCTCTGGTCGCACTCTGCTCGGCAGGACACGACGTCTCACATTCATATTCCTTCACGTCACCATTCTCACATTGTGTTGAAGTGGAGGTTAGTCGCCATTTTGTTTTTAATTGAAGATTGAAAACTTCTTGTTCTTTTCATACTCGGCAGGTTGTTTACTCTTTCTTTGACCAGACCTTTTTTATACATAAATAATCCCGGGTTGGACTCAAATATCCGGCAATTCAAATAAGAGAATCAGACGATATCGCCTCCCCCCAAAAAAAATCTAATAGGTGCGGAAGTATATTTAAACATTTTGTCTGGTTCTTGCACAGTTGCAGATTGAAACAGCATTTTAAGCCCTGAAACTTGTTAATAACACCAATATTAAAAAAAAAAAAAAAAAACCCCACACACATTCTAAGAGAGAATACAGTAATGAAGCAGAGGACGGAACAAGAAGCTTCAGGATTTTTAAGTGTGAGAGGTCGTACTGAGTTGTGTAAATTATGCATTAAAACCCAAGGCGATGTTCCGAAATGCCATTTTTGATTGGTACCATTTGGTATTTATGTACTCTACACTATCCCGGTGCTTCTAACCTTAGCACAGCCAACCATATTGTAAAAAGGTTCTTTCCTTTAACCGGAGTCTATCTTTTATTTCAAATCCATGACATGAAGGCAAATTAGATTTCTCCTTTTATTCTGTGTTCTGCTGCTCTCATTCCCTCCCTCTTCTCTCACTCAGCTGCACACTCCTTGTCTCTCCAAAAAGCAAGCAGGCTGTCGTCTCTCCCTTCTGTCTGCCCCATCTGTGATGCAGTATGGGCCACTGGCTTGGTAATGATAGGCAGGCGCGGCAAAAGGCTGCACACGAGGCAAAGCGAGAACAAACCAGCCCACTAAAATGGATGATAAAACTGTGATCATTTACCTCACCGAGTCTACCAGAGGTCTCGGCCGGCTGATGAAAGGTTTGCAGTAGCGGCTCTCGCTCTGCTCCGCGTTCCTCCCACCCGTGCAAACGCGTGACATGCTGTGTCATGCACCGCCAAGACGCGAGGTGGTATAGAGGCGGCGGACGGCATCTCGATAACGCAGCAGATGTGAATCCTCCGAAAGCCATCGGGCCAGAATCGGTACCATGTGTTTTTCCCCTCCTCGCCGCCCCTCCCCTCCTCCCTGTGCTCATGCTAGAGCGAGAGAAAAGGCCCAGAGGCTCGTTAAAACTTTAATATACTGTACAATCACAGTAATTGAGTAGAATTTTCAAGTTCTTGCAGTCATGCTTTTAATTTATGAAGTCCCTATGAAAGTTTAATGGATCAGCAGTTGTAGAGTCGCAGCTATCTAAATCATTCCGCCGCTATCTCTGCCTGTGCTGCTTGCCAAGTCCTGCCGTTAGCGTCCTGTGCCCTAGAAAGATGGCCAGATTGCTCTGAAGGCTTGAGTGTGGCTGGACGTCTGTGCGCCACACTGCACCTAGAGGTCCTTTGCAGAGCTGTAGGATTGGCTGTGAGCGATCAAGCTGAGCACTGGCATCGATTCTGAAGCCGCTCACCAAATATCCGCTGTGTAGGTTAGGGGTTTCATGTCTTGTATTGTATTATTCATGGTAGCTAGAGCAGCATCCCTGTTGCATGATGAGTGTAATATAGCATGCTCACTTAATTATAGAGCAGCTCTCATGAGAGGGATATCAGAGGATGCTGACAAGATGAATTCACTACCCCGGTTTCTCTTGCAATTTACATGGAAGGAGATATGATATGCTATATCCGTGTTTTCGGTTTTAGCAACACCAGTCCAACCGTACTTGAGATGTTTATTATTGTTATTAATATTTTGTCAGGAAGCGGGGATCTGAGTGACACACAGGCCTGGAAGGAGCTTATTAAAAGAAGTTATTGTCGGCGATCGCCTTAGAGAGATACAACGCCGTGATTAATGGTGTGTTTTACAGCTGACAAAAAAGCGCAGGGAGCCTCAGAGCTGGGAGGACAGCGCTGAGAAATCACTGCAAAGGAAATTGCTAGGTATGCTTTACCTCTAATGAAAGAAACTATCCTTCATGTGCGCATCATCCCCGACCGCTAAGGGCCGCAGGGAAAATGAAACAGGACTCATATTTGGATTTATTTTGACCTACTTAGTGTTCTCCTCTTCCAATGTTTCGTAATGAATCATTTGTTTTGTTTTTTGATATTATATCACAGTTGCATCACTTAAGCCCTGAACATGAAAACAAGCTGTGCTGTAGCGTTTCATCTCGTGATTTGACAGGTAGTGGGATAACATTCAGAAACAAAGTTTTACAGCAGCCTAAACAGTAATACATTTAGTTCATCTCCGTCACGCTGCCTCTGTCTCTCAGAGCATCCAGATGATGTCCTTGGAGATGTTCCACAAAAACCCTCCCCTTAAAACTCTGCTGCTTTTTTTTCCCAGAAAGAAATACAGTAGAGAATAGAAGCAGGCTTGTAGCCATCTACTTGTCACAGTCCAGTGCAGTCCAATCATCCCCCCCCCCCCATCCTATCCCACACTGTCTGTCCTAGAGCTAAAGTCAAAGCTGGCAGCCTCCTACCTTATCAGTGTTTTTCCCATCACACACTTATCAAAGCTGCCTTTTCTTCTCCTCCTGCCGCTGTTTTTTGTTTACATTGCTCTTGTCACGGCAAGTAAACACCGGCAGTTATCTCTCAGATGGCAACATCTTAGATAAGCCACATCTGCTCTGTTGTACATCTGGTGAATGTAGCAGGCACAGAGCGAGCTTTGTGAGTGAAAGTAACACTCGTCTGGTGAAGGTGCGCGTCATGCCTCTGATTCTTTGTGTAAATTGTTAGTTTTTTTTTTCATTTCAAGTCTGTTTGGTGATCTTCTCGCTTCTCGTTTTCAATAACCGAATAATTGTACAGTTTCTAAAAGGTCAAGTGGTTGCCGAGAAGAGGAGGATTGAAAAAGTCAGCCTTTTTTTCCATATATTTAATCCCAAAAGGCTACGATTTAATTAAATAAAAATGTGTGTGTGTGTGTGTGTGTGTGAATGTGACGACCTATTCCGTTTGTTTGCTCATTATCTAATAAATTGCTGACCAGTCAGTCTCCGTTTCGGATGGTCACATGACTATCCGGTGTGTAGACAAGGTGAAATGGATGCCGACATGCGAGATGACACTGAACAGGTGGCCAAAGAAAAAGTGACCCATTATATGGTGTTGTTTTGGATTCAAGCTCAGTGACACTGAACAGAGATGGGTCCTGTGTAAAACAAAGCCGCTACATCACACAGAAACAGTCGTTTTTATGTTACACCCGCTTACTTATTGTTTTATTGATGTTATTTAGTTGTACTTGACCGAGTACAGATATAGTATTGTAGAGTGCCTCACAAATACTAAAGACATAGCAATACCAGATACAAACACAGAACATAGATACTGTTGAGGAAACTTAACACACTTCCAGAAATGCCTTTATTTTGAAAAAGTTTTGTCAGTGTTTTCCGCCGGTTTCAGGGGGGGCTTCGGGGTCCAAATTTGACGTTGCTTGACTAAAACTTAGATTAGACATAATTTAAAACTATTACCATTACAGTATTTTCTAAAAAAAAAAAAAGAGACGGGTTGAAGATTTTCACATTACACTCATAAGCAAGAAAAAGTGAAACAAACAACAAACTGATGAGTTTGGTGCCACAAGTCCATAAGTAATCCTTCAAATGTTTGTGAGTGACTGCACTGTGTACCTTAAAAATTAATACTGGTTTTATTTTAAATATAACTAAATATTGTCTCTCGCTATTTGACAGTAAAGTTTACAACAACAAAGTAATTATAAAGACATAATATCTCACTGGAAGCAAAATGTTGTACAGAACTCTTTCTTTTCATTCAGCTAGAACCTCAGTGTTAGTAATGATAATGAAAACCATGATTCTTATTTATTTGTTTGCTTTTTACGTATTTTTTTATGCTAGTTGAAGTTTGAGTTGGAAATACACATTTCAAAATGAATCTATAATCTGTGTATTTTCCCTGGTATCATGGGTTCACTTGCTTGGTGATCATTTGTTTATTATATTGCACATTGCAATATTGTCCCAAATGAGCACAATATGACTTTTTTTCACTAGATTGTGCAGCCCTAGCCTCCTTCTGGTATTCACCAGAATAAATATAGGCCTCAGTGGATGCTGTCTGTCTGCCCTTTTTACCCCTCCTTCCCTCTCCTGGGACACATTACAGTGAACATCATTCCCCAACTTCCCCAGTCCCTCTGGGGTGATCCATTCACACCCAGAGGGACGCAGGCTACAGGCCATTGACAGCCGTAGCAGTAACCACTAAGCATCGCAAACACTGTAGCTTTCGACTGCGTGAACACATCCAGGGGCCTCAGCAGCGTGCTGGCTGTGTACACTATCTGGTTCAAGTGATGTCACAGGGGGCAGTGGATTAAAGCAGGTTTTAGTTTGACGCTAATCCCCTTGTGGTGAATGCTGTGGACGAGGGAACTGTCCCTGCCAATGGCGTGCATCAACCCCGCTGGATTAGTGCGTCTCGTCCCCTCCTCCATTCTGCCGGCATTGTCCACCATGTGTTTTTACCCCAATTTCTTTACCCTTGGTCTTAGTTTGGGATGTAAGCGTGGTGCCCAGCACAATCATGATCCCTGCTGTAGAGTGGAGTGGAGACTTGCCCTAAAGGTGTGTGTTTTTTGTTTCTTTTTTTTGTCAGCATGTGTATATGTTATGTTCTGTCTCTCTTCTCACAGATTTCTAGTGTTTCCAGGGCTGAATTATTTAGATAGGCTGCCAGCAGGGAGCTACATGATAGCGCAGACTTAAGGCTGAAGGGGAGGGGGGTGTCTACAGCTGCAGATCAGGTAAAAGGGTACCTCATGCTTCACCTTTTCTCCTCTACACTCCTCGCTTTGCATTGGTGGTGGTGGTGGGGGGGTGTAACAGGAGAGTTGAAACACAACACCCGGCTCTATTTTCCCCTTTTATAGCCGCCCTCCTTATTGTCTTCACTGATGACTAACCTAAGTGAGCAGTCGCATTTTGGTGGCTCTCTGGGCCAGCGAGGTCCAGAGTGGACTGAAGGCCAGAGTGACAGGCCCTCAAGTCGCTGTCAGCTCTGCGGCACAATTGCAGGGCGGAGGAATTCTTTAGCGCTTGGTGGGGGAGATGCCGGAGTTTGGATTCATCATCACCCTGACAAACACGAACTAGGTCTCGAGTCGTGTCTTCAGCTTGACCGACAGCTCCTCCGAAAGAATTCTGTACCTGAACTGAACAGCAGCCTCTACCTCAGGCAAGTGATGGCAGACGGGGTTTCTGTGGCTCCGCAGGATTACTACCAGACTGACATAACCTTATCTGGTCAGTTACCGGAGGAGTCTGGGTTTTATAGGGATAACCGGCAACTGCTCACGAGATCAGCCTCGCATTATGGGCCCAGCACCGGGGGGGTGAGGCCTACCTGGGATCAAGGACAAGGAAGGGCCACACCTTCCATGTTAGCCTCTGCTTCTACACCTACCCCTACACCTCTTCCTCCTCCCCCTCCTCCCCCGCCTCCTCCGCCACCTCCTCCCCCTCCCGTTCTTGAGCTGAGTCGTTTGTACAGGGAAACTCTGGGATCTAAGATGATCCCAGGCGTCCAGCGCATTGGCGGCAGCTCTCCCTCTCCTGCGGTCTACGGGGTCCAGCCCCCTCTTCCTCTTTACGCTGCTGAGCCATCGTCCCTCACTGCCCGCCAAGCTTATAACGGCATCAACAGCTTGTCCCTGGACCCTCGCCAGCCAGCTGCCACCAGTTCAGCGGTGGACCCAGCTACTCAGGGAATGGACGGAGCTCTCCCCCGGCCATATGGAGCTATTGCCTCCCAGAGACTGCCTTATGACCCACACTATGACCCCAGCTCGGCCATGGTAGCCGCTACTGCTGGTGTGGCCTCCAGCTTGCCTGCCCACCACCCCAGCGCCACTGACCCTAAGAAGATGGTGGACCCTACTTTCTTGGCTTTTCTGCGAGCCGAGGGATTGGCTGAAAGCACCATCACTCTTCTGCTACAACATGGCTTCGACTCCATGGGCATGCTGGGTATGATGGAGGACCACGATGTCCGTTCTGTGGCACCTAATTTGGCCCAGGCCCGTGTCCTGTCCCGCGTGGTGCTAAGCTGTAAGACAGGTGGGGCAGGAATGCGCACTCGATCAAACAGCTTCAGCCACCGTAACGATCTCTACATGCAGCCTCAGGGTTTGAGCATGGATCCCAGTCTCATGCAGCAACCCCCCACCACCATCCAGACCGTTTCCCCCAGAATGGGAGAGTTCTTGGGTAGGAGGCCGAGCAGCGCCCCCTCCCAACACCTTCTGGAGACCACCACCTACCCAGGAGCACGGCCCATGGCAACTGGAGCCTTCCCAGTCAGCCCCGGAGGATATAGCAATGCTGCAACTCAGGCAAGACCCTTCTCCATGTACAATGCCCACACCGGCCTTGCAATGTCTGCTCTTGGACAACAGCCTCCACCAGCTCCCGGCACCCCTGGAGCGGCGCCCAAAACCTTCTCTGGCTCGTATTCCCCCATTGAGTTGATGAAGAGAGCCCCCAACCTTCCCCCAGCCTCCCCAGTAGCAGCGCCAAGTCCCCTTCACAGCCCCCAACTGCTCCGGAAAGGAATCAATGCTGCTCCTGACAATGCCATTGTTCCTGTCACTTCTTCTTCCACTCTCCAAGCGCAAAACTTTAACAACCCCAAGATGGTAGGACGCCGCACTGGTCCACCTGTCATAGTCTCAACCATGGTCACCACACCAGACACAAGTAATGTCAACTTCCTCACTAGTTTCCTTGAACCTTTTCCCCTTTTATCTTCTATCTTTGTGCACTCTAGAAATGTCTTATGAGTGCTGTCAGTTTGCCTTCAATAGTCAGTGATCTTTTCCTGAATTTTCCTCCACATACTCTGTGGTAATTCTGTGTTTCTGTTTTTGTTTTCTAATAGATTAGATCTATAGAGAGATTTGATACTGCGGTTGGTTTTATTCAAAGCAGTTAAAGATTGATTTTGGGCATAAAAATCCGGCTGACAGCCTTTTTGAATGGAGGAGTAGCATGTATGATGCATCTGACAAGTTAAGCAGCTTTGCTCTCCGAGGTCTTTTTTTAAAATTACGCAACTATTTATACATGTATTGCAACAGAGTTGTGTCATTTGCCTGAGGGGATCCTGTCTCATCACCAAGTTGAAACATTTATATGAACAGCACTCCAGTTATTGAGGTCAACAATTTTCAGTCTTTTTCTGTCACTTTTTTTTTTAATTAGAATAAGATAGAGGTTGTTTAATGCACCTTATCACCAAGGTATCATGGTTTATTCACCAGTTGAATAACAGTGAAAAATACATGAAAAGATACTGTGTAGTATGATGATAAAACAATCCAACAAACTCCCATTATAACGCACGATGGGAATTAACGGCTATTTTTTAATTATTTTTTCAACCTGAAGCATAAAAATCCAGCTTGTCTTGTATTTATGAGTTTATTTTCTTATTGCATGCAGAGTTTATGTCAATCTTTTCTATTTTACACTGTACTCTCTCCTAATCAGCGGCTTAACTGCCTCAAATCCAATTACATTAATTGGATGTATAGTTGTGTACACTATAATAGGTAACAGTTGTTTTTTTTAGCCACCTTGTTGTCTGTTTGAAATTCCAGCCGTGTTGGTTTCTGTTGATTGTTTGCTATGAAGAAGCTCACATTTTCTGAATCAGGCTATACATTTAATTTGTTTTCCCCACCTGCAAACCAAATAGGCATTTGAATATAAATGTCCCCACTCTCTGCCTTTTTGCAAGACAGTTAAAGTAATATATTGGAAACTAGTAGTGATGAGGCTCAGTTACAAACACATTTTTCTGAATGAGTTTTCATGGTTGAAGTAACAGTAATGTAAAAAAATACTTGAATTTGTTTGTTATTTTATTGATTCCAGTTGTCTTTGTTAACACTTTATTAGAATTATCCAATAAACTGGGGCATTAATCATTATTTTAATACCAAAATAAGCATCTATAGTGGAAATAGTGGTGTATTTAATGTAATATTTTGTTTGAATTGTGCAAACAGAGAAATCCATCGACTGTTTCTAGACTGTATGTTCTTCACAGTACAAGAAAGATTGCAGTTCATGATCATATCCAAACACGTGATATGATTTTTTTGGTCAGATCATCCACCTCCACCTTTTTATCTTTTGCTGTTTTCCCAAAATGGTTGTTTCTTAGCTCTATATTCCTCAGTTGACACAAAAGACATTTAATTATGTAGATTTTTGCAGAACATGTTTGTTTTTTTTTCCTACAAGGTTAATGCAAGGAGTTTGGCAGCTTTTGTGTTCGGCTTAATGAGAGGGTTTTCTCCAGCGAGGCTTCATCTCAGGCCATTTATATAAATAAAGGCCTTGGTTTCTCCTTTTAACAAGTTGATATATCTGCGTACTGATGAGAGCTGATGAGCTTGGGGAAGAATTAAATCTTTTAACCTTGCTTTCAGCTGTGTAAACCTGCATCCCTCCTGTCTGTGTAATGGGTCTGTAGGGTGCTGCACCTGTTGTAGTGTAATGACTTTTATGAAGTGGTTTCCCTTCATGTGTTGTCAAGGAAATTAGAAAATGAGGTGTTGGATCAAGATGGAGGGGGCGAGAGATGTGGGAAGTCCCCTTTCGAGTTTGATGCATAGATGCACTACTTCCAAGGTCGCAGCAGCAGCAGCAGCAGCAGCAGCAGCTTTTTTTTCTTTCTCCTCCTCACCACGCTTTTAGCACAACAAACTCATTTGCATGTAGCTGACATTTGTTGCTTCAGTAACTTTATCTGATAATGGGCAGCCCTTGCTCACAATCGGAAGGCATACTTCTTAATTGTGTGTTGCTAGGCAACATAGGTTTCAGTGTTAATCAGAGACAGATAATCTTCACATTTCAAGAAAGGGGAAAAGTGGAGCCCTGCATACAGTGCTGCAGATTTATTTTGTGCACTTGTTACTATCTTTTTTTTTTTTCTTTGATGAGCTATTTGCAGTTTTGAGGTGGAGAAAATTGGGTGAAAATAATAAGATGTTTCTGGGCACTTAATGAAAACATTTCTCTTCCGCTCTCTCCTTCTGTTTCTGAGCACTGCACATCTCAAGAGACTGCTTCTCATAAATGTGCAAAGGCTCGACTGCTCCACTGTAGCCTTTCTTATTACATGCATGTTATTTTATGCTCAAACATGCATAATAATGAAAAGTGACACATTATTCCTTTTTGCATCGACTGAATAAATTCCAGGCCCTTCCAATCCAAACCTTCGTTTTATCATCTTACATCAAAGTATATATTTACACACAGAATTCACAGCAGCATCATTTCCGTATTGTGGACTTCTTATTTATTCGGAAAAGTAAAACGCATTAGCGGCAGCTCAGTTCTTGAGCATGTTTATGTAAAAGGTACAGGTGGGAGGGCCCTGCCGGTGTACTCCTCTCTCCTGGGCGCTGTCTTGGTTGGCTAAGGCTGTAAGTAGAGTTAATAATGGCATTAAACGGTTGAGTCGAGCTTAGTTGCAACAGTTCCCCTTCCACCGAAAGTAGGGAGAGCGCCTTGCAGCACTCACATTGGCCATGGAGTTGTCTGTCAGTAGCATCCCACAGAGCGGCACAGGTGGGTAAACCTAACTTCAATGTCACGTGACGCAGAATAGCCACTCCGCTAGCTAGAGATTCAATTGGCCGGTAGCCCGTATTGTGTGCGTGCTCAGTAGATTAACTTAGGTGGATGCAAATGTAATGTGCACGTATGCAGGCACGTGGTTTCCTTACGGGGATAATCCGCAGAACATCTTCAGCTGTGCTTTTCTGGGCTGCAGCATTAGGAGACGGTGTGGGGGGTTGGGTTTGTGCGCAGGGAGCTCAGGAAGGAAAGTAACCGGAACTTTGTAACAGGCCTTTGCTGCCGTGAGGTACATGTCAGTCGTCACCTGTGTGTTCACCTGTGTCAGGGTTTCTGCTAGGGTTTCTATTCCTGGGCACGTCTGAGACTTAGCGATCACACACCGGTCTGTCGCGATATCAAAATTAGAGTTGACGAGTAACTGTCATACAGATGATTGTGACTAACGATGTCTATTCTGTTAACTTTATGCCACTCATGTAGAGTAAGTCTAATAATAGTTTACGTTTGCACATACACGTTATGAAGAAGAATCACTATTATTATTAATAAACTGCCACGGTGCTAGTTCTCCATTGAAGAATGAGACGCAACGAGGTGATTTCATTAAAAAAGAGCAAGTCAAACAGTGGAAAACAGTGTGGAAATAATGATTTCAATATGTTGTTTCTGTATTTCTGTTATTTTTATGCAGCTGAATGCAGACTATTATGATGATAATCACGATTATTTCAAATAATTGCGATATGGCGATTATGTAATAATAATTAAGTCTACATTACAAATAAAATGTTCACGTAGGTTGATGAAATAATGCCAGTGACCTCGATCCAACACTAATGTAGTGTTTGAATATAGTCAAATTCACGATAAAGCTCTTCTCATTGGCATGTTTTTCGTTTTTGTTGTCAGACATCTGAACTAGTATGGAATGGTCATTTATTTGTGGCATATAAAGACTACAGGTCGACCAGCAGTCACTTCTGAGCTGCAACATCGTCTGACAAAATAAACATATTCAACTGAGCCGTTAATGTCAACATGGTGACATTTAAATAATCCATCGCGAAGAAAGTCAGAAGCGACAGAGTCTCCTTAACTTCATCAGCCCTGTCTGACACTAGTGGAAACACTCAAACTAAACTAAAACCAGAGGGCGTCCGATACGTCAACGAGACGGAATATCAGCTGACGGACAGCTCGGAATAGTTCTGCACAATTAATCGGAATCACGAAATCAACCTGTGAAATTAAAGGTTTTGGGGGATTTAGGGTGATTTATTATGTAAAAATAAACACAATCACTGTTTTATTGTGATATTTTGGATTTAGGTACAGTGTAAAAACATGCCAAATAAAAGCCGCTGCTTTAGTTTTTATTTGCTAGTTTAACTTTGTATGTTTGAGTTGAAAACATTACTAATCCGTGCACTTTCCTTGATAACCAAGCAACTACAGTCAAATCACAATCATAAGTGCGACATTGCCCACAATAATCACAATATGACTTTTTCCAACGAATCCTACAGCTGTAATTAGGAATGATTTACTTAAGACAACAGGAGTCAGGCACCAACCAGGTAGATTTAAAAATGTTTCTATGTTTTCTATGATTGCGCCTCAATTAAAACGTACTTTCAATCGTACTTTTAATCAACATCTTGATTATCATCAGCTAGTGTCGGGTTTATCGTGGCTGGCATCGACGGCGGGTTTGACTGCTGAGTCGTTCAAGTTTTTTATTACCAGACATTTTGAGCCACAAAAGTATAGATCTGTTGTGCTGGTGACAGTGTGTCCAGGTGAGTCCGTTGCTTCCTGGGACGGTTGTCATAACACGGCAGATCCCTCCTCCTTTTGACAGGAAGCCATCACCGCTGTGGCTGACAGTTGCCTGTAACCTTGTAGCTCATGTCTCCCGTGAGAGGCTGGATGGGATTTTAATTTCCCTGCCCATGTTTGGAAGGACATTCACGAGGATGCATGCCTAATGTGCTCTCAGCTGTCCTTGGCTAAACTGCTTTGTTCAGGTGTCTGACATTGGTTTCAGTGTTTTCCTTTGGCTCGTCAGAAAGAAAACATCCCCCGTGTGTCAGTGCAGCCATAGACATAGTTTGCACATGCTTTTGTTTCTGTATGGGTTAGTGGTAACGCAGTGGCTTTTACTGAAGCCACTTTGCAGTTGGCAATGAGGACAAAGTTAAGTGCTTTTGTTGGCTGGCATGCCTAAATCCAAACTATATTAGTGTAGTTGTGTTAAATTGTGTGTGTCTGTAAACAATAGACCATACTGCCACACATGCACATGGAGCCAGATGTCCGTCTGTGACGCCAGCAGGAAGCGTTCGTCTTCATCCGAGGCCAAAGCTGACAGCAGGACATGAGGACAAGACCTGGAGTTTCCTCTATCTGTCTCTTTCTTCCTTTGAAGAGCACTATATATACTGTGCATAATATGTACTGCAGTTCAGATTGACATGTTTTTATTGCTGCGGCTTGAAACCAGCTCCGTGGATGTGAAATTAGACACTAGCCTTGTTTCCATAACATATTTTTATGCGCATTTTTTAAGTATTGCAATAAAAAAAAAAAAAAGTTGGTGGGAAAATGCTGACTTTAGGTGTTTTTTTCGTCTTTTTAGAAAAAGATTTAATGGGAGAGAGAAACACCTTTTCTGAATATGTTCTGACTTAGCGAACATTTGTCTCACATTAGCGATCAGCTGTTCTTCTTCTGCGTCTGAAACATGTCTGGTAGTAGTAGGCAGTGTGAACTGATGAGGAGACCAAATTATTCCTCAGTCTCATCCATGAATAACACAGGCATAATCACAGGCATTTTAGATGGAAAACAGCAGCACGATAGCCGCGTTTCCATAAAATCACAAGCGAATTTGAAGCAAACCTTTGAAAAGCCGCAAAAAAAAAGGAACAGGTTTGCACGGTGTCGCCAGAAGGTGGCGCGACGTTACACGTGCGACAAAGGAGCAGAGCATTGTGTTGCTGTTTTCCAGCTGAAATGGTTTCATCTTGTTCTGTCTTCAGACTTCATAAACTGGACCTGTTGCTACTGCGCCGACCCCTGTCGCTACGCAGTAGAAAACATGGTTCAGGTTGCTTAGCAGCTGATTGTGCGATGGGCTGACTATCAGTGCTGACAAATGACACCTGGGCCCGGTGTCCTCAGTGTATAAATGTAGCCTGCAGCTCATTCACGTTCTCTTTCATTCCCAGCAGACGTCCTCCCCGATGCGGCGTTCTCCTTTTGATTATTTTGCACACTTACAACATTCACACACATCACTACAGCCCATGCACACCAGACGCTCACACTCCATATGCGCACTTATTCTTTGTTATGTATATGTTTGTTACCTTTTGTTAAATAAATTCCTCACGTTTATTTTGGAAAACGTGGTGTGGCGGTTGTTTTGTCGTGACCCGGAGCCAGGTTGTGACACTGCTACCAGCTACGTTTTAGTGCTTTATGGGAATATCCGAGAAGAGAGTCGGCTGATCGGTCTCGTGACTTAAAGGTTCGTTATGAAAAAAGACTTTCCATTTCCATTGTGCGCTTTTTTTTTTTTCCATTTCCATAAACATTTTCTGATGCAGAACTTCAAAATGTGCATTAAATACATTTATGGAAACACACTTATTGCCACAGTCTTCCTCTACGTCTTCTACTCTTTTTAATACATGTGTAACAAAGTCTGTACCAACTTCTGACGACACCACGCAGCCTTGTTTCTTCATTCCAAACCGGTTGATAGAAACGTACCTCATACACAAATCTGCTTCACATTCACTTAACAATTCCATGGCGACTGACCTTGAAGTAAATAAAGGGCCTTTTCATAGTATGGGTGCCACTTTTTGGATGAACAAAAAAGGACTATGATTGCAGCACTTTAAATCTGCTGCGTATGAAACCCGTGAAAACGAATGAATCCACAGGAGAAAATACCTCACCATGACATTTTAATACATTTATCCAGTGGGGAAATTCTTCCAGAATAATAGTCTTGATGCTCGCAAATGGAAGCACTGATGGAAAACGAGAGCAACAGAACGCAATACACAAGAAACAATGGGAAAAAAATGTCAATAAACGTATCTGCCTAAACGCCTATATATTGAATAACTCCTGCAGTAAAATCAATGTGTCTTATTAAGGCCTGGTTTAATTATCTTAAGACTTTGTGTGCGTCACATTCCTAATTCACGTCGACCGTTTTCTCCAACATGGTTGCGGATGTGCTAATGGGCTAGGGGTTTCTATTGTGGAGGGTTAAAGGGCTTATGCTACCTGTCTAGGAATAGGCTCAGAATTAGGGTGAGGAAATCCTACCGGCCATCTGTGTGTGTTTGTGTACGAGCGCTAACATGGATATGTGTGTATCTGTGTGTGAGGATGCTACTATACAGGCATCACGTGTCAGTGGGAGTCTGTGTCATCCTCGCTAATCCCGCTGATATGAATGAGCGGAGACAGACAAGAGCCTTCGGCTCACATGGTATTTGGTCAGGGGTTATTACAGGGAATGGAGCTGCGTAATACTCAGCGTAACCTTCCTCTTGTTTAAATGCTATGTAACAATACTTCATCATGATGTACAAAAGCGCTCTGTGCACTGAAAGAGTCATTCTCAGCTACAAAGCCAACGGAGAAGTACACTTAAAGGCTGAGATTGGATTGACATTGGCATACAGCCCGTGTCTAAACATGTACGCTGCAGCCACAAAATACAGCACTGGATGTTTGTGACGTCTCTGCACAACAAGTTCAGCTCTAAGCTTCACTTAAAGGTTCGCATGCACAAGATGTAAACGTTGCTGAAGCTGTAGGCTCTTAAATACACCGACCCAAAATAGAGGCAACAGAAAGTAAACCGATTAAGACTGCAACAAAGAATTATATTTTTGCAGATTAATCTATCAATGAATCCTTTATTATTTAACTTTTCGTTAAACAATAACCATAACTTTTACCATGAAACTTTCAACTGGTTCTTTGATGTTTTCTCAGAAAAATATTTATAGTACATTAAAAATTCCCAATACAAAAAAAGTAACGTGCCTAGAATTAAAAGGCATCTATCAGTATACTATTCGTCACAAAAGTTAAGATTTGTGTATTTTAGGTATTGTTAACTGTATTCTACCATTAATTACATGGAGTTGGGTGTGATTTACTTCAGTGGCTGGTGTTATGTCTTTGAATGAGAACAAATTCAATCATACAAAGTTATAAAACAACCACGAATACAACACAACAGACAAATATCAGCCTCTTCCATCGTCATATTTCATCTTATTTGCCGTGTGCATCCCTAGTCATATTAGTTTTCTGTAAACGGTTGCTTACACCGACTGCGAGCGTAATGTTAATGGCATTGTTTTACAGTATATAGTTTTATCTATATGTGCATAAACAAACTACTGGAACTGAGGAGTGTCTTTGTTATACTAACCCTAACATCTGCAGTAGGTCCTCGCTGGGCTCTCGTGTTGGTGTATTTCACTTTTACAATGTATGGAGAGCACCATTTTATTAGAGCTCTGTTTTAGAACTTCCCACACTTTGGACGGACTCGGGCTTTTTGAGATAAAGACATTATTTTCAAAACGCTTGGGAGCGTTTCAAAACGCTTGCCGTAACCGGAGATGAACGCAAACAGCGCAATGCATCAACGCATTCCATGCAAATTGACATGTTCGCGCTGTTCCAGCCCTGAAATTGATAGGTTATAGTTTGTCATATTTCATTTTCCAAGCACTTTTGCAGTTCCTGACTCGCCGAGGTCTCCGAACCCCCGACATCGCATTAACAACACAGTCAACACGTTCAAACGAAAGCGCTCGAAACCCGTCGCCTCTGGTGTACAACCCGTTGGCCTAATGCTCTCTCAGCGCATGTTCATTCACTGTATGACTTGTTAAATGGTCTCTGTTCACCTATAGATTCTCAGACTCGCATTTGTGTGCAGTCCTGCTGTCATGTGTCTCCAGTTTCCTGAGAACCTGGTAAATGTTACATGAACTATCTGCTGCTCCATCTCCGCTCGCCCTCTGTATTGTTTGTGTCCCTGGGGAAATATGGCCAAGAAAATCTGTTTTTGTACTGCGCTATTTTTTTTTTCTCAACAAAAAAAACAAAATCAAAAAAAAAAAGTAAAAGAAAAAAAAAGTGTTATGGAGCCCCCGCTCCCTCTTCCTCCACCCCACCCTCTGCGTTTTCTCATGGTTGATCTTTCCAACCATCGGTTGCGTTCACAGAGGGATTAATGGTTTCTGTGAAGCCAGCCAACCCATGGAGGGAACAGAGCCTTCGAGCGAATGAGGAACAGCTGGTCTCCCCCTGCTCGTGACAGCTTGAGTGTGTGCGTGAGTGTGTGTGTGAGCGTGTGTGTGTTCGTGCAAACGACGGTGTCAGCTGACCTCTACACCGGGTCATTCCTTGTCCAATGATGTAGCTGCTGCTTCCGCGTACTGTAAGTTAACAGCGTGTTGCGAGTTCACAACATTCATTTTCTTCATCCAGTGTTTCTGTAACTTATTTATGAGCCACTGCAAAAAGGAGCCACCGAAGCCCTTAAGTTCAGACCAGTTTCTTCATTAAATGAACTTTAAGTAGCTGTACAAATCATTTTTCAACTCGTTCTGGCCGTGTGTTTATGGGGGTGTAAGAAAATACTGACGCACTCGACTGCTGTGATGTTTTGTTTTGTGATATCGCATCGATTCTCAAAAACGCCATCAGTTTGTCATAGATAATTTATGTTGTTGCTCAGACACAATCATACCCATGTATCATGATGCGGGGGTTTTTTAAGAACTGCACACACAGTAGATTTTTCATTTATCTGTTCTTATTATATTCACACATTTTAACATAAATATCTGTCCTTTCTGCTCCTTACATGGCCCGTCGCGGACTGTCGATACACCATGACCTTTTTCATAACTGGCCCCTTTATGTGGGGTTAAATAAGCATTTTGTGTGCGATTCGACCTCAGTTTCATTTACTCATTCAAGTATGGACTCGTCAAGGCAGCTGTTAAATACCTATTTGCAGACATAAGCGTTTTAGATTTAAAGTAGCACAATCACCATGCCAGAGGATACCCGGGCTTTGTGTCTGATTCACCCCTCTTGACAGTCGTGGGGGGTTTCCCTCATTCAAGGCCGGTCTGAAATGATTATCTTTCTAAACGATCCTGTAGTGTGAGACGTGACCTGAATGTCGAGTCTGTCCGATTTTCGATAGTAGATACCTGTATAAATATGTCTTTGATATTAATCAGGGAGACTCGGATTGACATCCTGAAGTGTGAAAGGCACAGTGATGGAATAATGAGGAGAAACGCTGAGCTGAAGGAGCATCGCCAACCGGATGTTAGTACCGTATAATGTTAGCTTGTAGCAGTAGCTCACACTAGTCTCGTTTGAATCTACCAACAACGACGTCTTTCCAAACCTCCTCCAGCTCACGGCCATGACATGTCGTCCACCGTTTTTCTTTTTTCTTTTTCTTGTCTTTTGTTTTTAAGTGTAATACATGCTGCGGTACACACAAGCACAACCGGCCGCCGCCGACGGCCTGCCTCTGTTTGTTGTCTGCTGCTCGTGTGTGGTCTCGACTGAAGCCTCTGGTGGGCGCGTTCTTACTATTCAAATACAAAAAAACAAATCGGTTAAATCCGTCTGTGGTCTCAGACATTTTTGAAAGGGGTTAAGATTTGAAAGTCTTTGTGTGCACCCGGCATAATTTGAAAACAGAGCAAGAATTAATAGCTCTGTTTCTCGAAAAATATTCCAGGTCACACAGTTCAGAGGAATAATCGCGCTGGCCACCGTCTGCTGCTCCACTGGCCTAAAGGTCACTGCGAAGCGCCTGTGGCGAGCTGAGGAGCGTGTGGATATTTGTGTTTATGAGTGTCTGCTCTCATCTCGTGACATGTTATGATTGCTCAGAAGAGTTTTTTTTTTTTTTTTTGCAGCTATTTTGGCACGTCGTATTGTCGTGTTTATTTTACCCGTCTCCCCATCCCTCGGTCGTTTTATTCACCGGGTAGCTCTGATGTGTGCTCACCGTTCGCAGCTGAAATAATGGCAGCACTTTGATATAATCTCCCCAATTATCTGTCGTCAGTTCTGCTGTATATTACGCCTCTCTCCGTGGCAGCTGGGGAGGAGATTGGTTTTGTGCATGTCGAACGGCAACAGCTGCATCCACTATAACAGACAACTACCTCTGCTGCACACCTCCCCAGTCTTCTCTCTCTCTCTCTCTCTCTTTTTTTTTTTTTTTTTTTTGTTTTCCTCTCCCGCTCTTTCTCTCTCAGTCAGTGGTGGGCAGGTCACCCTGAATTATTCATCAGTGTGAAATGAAAAAGCTCATGGATATTGAATATCCTCTCTGAAGTGGTGGCCAACCTTGTGTGTGTGTGTGTGTGTGTGTGTGTGTTTTTCTTCCCTCTTCATTTTTTTTTTTTTTTTGGTGCTGAAAAGAATAAAGAGCGGCAGATCTCATTGCCAGGGTATTTCAAAGGTTAACCGATTGCTTTACCTAGCACACATATTTACTTTCTTCATGCTCTGTGGCCAG
>JAPQRN010000012.1:19680859-19690915 GCA_037367275.1 Coranthus polyacanthus
CGTGGAGTCAGTTTTAGATACTGTATACAATATCATAAGCTTTTTATGAAAGAAAGTAACAAATAATTCTAGGCGTCCAAACTGTACTTAAGGACAGTACTCGAGTAAATTCAAACAGTGGATTTGACAGATGTGAATATTTTGCATTCATGTGTGGTTTGATAAGGAGGACTTTCATTCAGTACGGCGGCGGACTGGGATTATCACCCTCACCCCAGGAAATGTCTCGGTTTCTACCATATGTTGGTCTCCTTCAAACATGGCCCGGATCTGGATCCAGATCTGAATTCAAGAAAGATTCCTCACTATTGAGAGAAAGGGCACTTTTTGACATTTTTGTAATTTTCTTGCAAATGAAAGCAGGTATTGCTCTGGAGAAAGAAAAATAAATAAATGACACACATGCTGCCTGACAGTATATCAACATCATCAATTTCTGGCTGATTTTCACTGTTAAATCTGTCGTATTTGATGACCGCTCACGCTCCGTCTCATAATAGAACACTGTTGACACTGAAATCACATCTACTCCACCAAGTAACTTCGACACTGGTGATAGAAACATGAATCCAAATAGGAGTATGTTTTAAAAGGTCAAGGAACTGATGTTTCCTTAAGTGAACTCACAACATAGTTGAATTATTCAGTGTGTCGGATATGATCACGATAAGGGGGCGAGGGTCTGCGATCTCTGGTTGTCTTGTTAAATGCGAAGCTCGGTTTATTGGGCCTGAACTCTGTTAAAACAGGCATCGATCTGAGGAGTCAATTCAAGACCTTCAAATGCAAAACGTATGAGCTCAGCAACATTTCAATCACAGCGTCAGATTAGCTTAACAATCGTCCTCCTTCGAAGACTCGCGGTAAAGCAGCTCATGTACCTCAGCCTGCATCCAGCCTTACCTGCACTCTATTACATTCTAGAGGTGATATGAGTTCAGCCACATGTGAACATCTTCACCTCACATTCAGCTTCGCAGCGCACCTCACTCATGTTTTGCTGCCTGCTCTAAAACCTGAGAAAACAAAAAGAAATCTGGGGGTTTCAATTCTAATCATTTCATTCTGAACAATATTTTTTTCCCTCCTCCTCCTCCTCCTCTACAGATGCCGGCTGTGTTTGAACAACTGGATTTCATCAGCGGCACACAGCCCAGTCTGCCAGCAACCTCAGACAAGAACCTTCGCTTAATGTCAGCACAGCAGGTTCAGGTCTGGCTCTGGTACGCTGATCTGCTGAACACACTCACTCAACAACACACAGCCTCTTCCAATCCATGTCTTATTTGCGATTTGTCTTGTCAGATCTGCACGGCATAAAGTAGCTTTTATTTTGATTTTTTTTGAAGCAGTATTTTGACTGATACGCAGATGAAGAAAACTCCACTCTTGCCAGTAATTAAGCCCTGTTTTCGAGGCACGTGTTGAGAGTAAATTCTGACAGACTCGTATTTGGAATGCACTAAGGTTTGTTTGAGTAAAGGCTTTCCATCATGCCCAAGCTCATTAGAAAGATCTAGATTGCAAGTCTCCATCGCCTTTGTTTGTTCCTCTTGGCACTTATTTTAGGCCCAACTGTGGACTTTACATTTAATGCTATCGGACATCGATGACAGCCACCTTGGATGAGTATCATGTGGGTGATGCATGGGAATGCAAGGTGTTTTTCCACTGCAGCAGATCACAGAAGAAAACTCGCACTTACTGTACAAGAATGTAATTCTCTGCTGTAAATGGGACTGGTGAAAATTCGACAATCTGCAAGTCAGCTTTGCAAAATCCCCACCTGTGCAAAGCAGGAATGTTATTTGAGAGAAAAAGACTGAGTGTGACTTCCCATCAAAATATTTTCAAAGTAGGTAAGCCATAAAATTGCGGTCGCTGGTGTTGAAAGCTTTGTCCCACAGTCTGCAGGTGGAATTTACATATATTAAGTCTGGAAAACAAGTGAGATTCATGGCTGACTCTAGCAAAAAAAAAAGGAAAAAAAAACCCTCCACTCTGTCATCCCCTTTTTTTCTCTCTCCCTCTCCCTCTTTCTCTCTATCACACAGACAGCTCTGCTTGTTCCTGGTTGCTCATGTGTGGCAGCAGAGCTGGATGGAAAACATATTGCTCCATCAATCACGTCCCATTCTTCGCAGCACACTCACAACTCCGAGGTTGCCTGATACCAAGGCCACATTCAGCTGGAGCTTGTGTAAAAATGCACAGATGACAAATATTCTTCTGTACAGACGCAGTGATACCTCTCTGTCAAACTGTACCTATTCCAATAATGTGATCCCTTTCAGACGACCCCCCCCCCTTCGTTCTCTCCCTTGACTGACACTGTGTTGACAGTATCTTAATACACAGAGCGCGGAGTGTGTTCTTTTGTTCAAACAAAGCCTCCTTCTCCCTTGTGTTATGCCAATAGATCAAATGAAAAGATACAGGGAGAAATAGGAGGAACATGTCGGTTTTCATCAATGTCTGGCTGATGTATTAAAGATTTTTTGTCTTTCATGTCTTTGTTGCCGCAGACGAAAAGCACAGAGAGCACTGCCATGTCGGATCTAGCAGCGCTACAGAGACTTCCCCTTTCTTTCCCTCGACTTGACTTCCCTGGCTGTTTTGAGTGACACACACACACACACAACTTGGCTACAGCCCCAGTTGTAGCCCATGGGCACCGCATATGTCGCCCATTTGTACTCCAGAAAGCACTCAATTGAGAGCTAAGGCCAAGTTTGAATGGAGGGAACACTTACTCGTTTTTCTCCAGAGCCAAGAGCAGCTGCTCACCTTCCACTTCAATCAGGAGCTTCAGTGACACGGGGTGACTCTAAAGAGACAGTAGACAGTAGTGGAGATGAGCAGAGGTGGCAAAAGTCCACACATTCAAGTAGAAGAACAGATACTTGTGTAAAAAAAAGCACGTAGAAGTACTGATTCAACTTCTTTACTCAAGTAGAAGTACAACAGTACTAGCTCTGAAATGCACCCAAATAGTTAAGTATTTCTACCTTTCTACTGGCTGTTTCTGTGCAAAGCTACTGAACCTCACATCATCCATGTCAGTATTAGTGCTCCTGGTCTCCTGGTGTCTCATTAAATACACGACATCTTTTCTCTGTGGCCAGGTCTCCCTTTCTTGTCTGTTTCGTCTTGTTATGTATTTGAGGTCGCTACATCCATCACGCGCGATATGCAGCGCTCTATTCACGAAGGGGTCGTCTTTTCTACTCGTTACTGTCCAATCCGTGTAGGTTGAAATTTGGGAAGGCGCACTACGATGCAAAATAAAAAAAAATAAAAAATAAATCATCGATAATCCCCCTCGAATGCATTAAAAACAAATTAGCGAGGCTGAGCAGAAAGCACAGATGTTTGTGTTAACGTGAAGGGAGCACAAGTAAAAAGTTGTACTCAAGTAAAGTACAGATACCTGAGATGAGACGGTTTAGTTCTGGAGTCAGAGAGGCAGGATTTTCACTGCACAAAGGTGTTTCTGTTCAACTGTTGGAGCATTAGTTAGCAAGAATTACATGAGAAACTAAACCCTCACATTAAAATACAAAACAGAAACCAGTCCTTGTTGTTCTGCGCTTGATACATTTTCCCTTATGCCACCCAGAGCTGCGACAAAACAACCGGGATGAGTGTTTTCAATTGATGAGAGCAATAGGAAATCCTTATGAAGCCATTTTGTCTCTTAGAACAAGAGCTGAGAGGATTAGCTTTATGTTTCTATTCCATTTGACATTAATCCCACAGAAAGCCACGAGCCTTCATACCCTTGATTTACAACACTGCGTGAGGCCGTGTGTCTCTGTTAGAGTCAGACGAAGTGGCAAAGGATCGTTCGTCATTCCTGCCGCTCACGCTGTGCAACCAAAACAGCTGCGTCGCGCGCACAGGTTAGAACACAACCTCCCTCTTCTCTATTACTGTGCAAAAAGACAACAACAACAAAAAAAAGAAAAACTCTATCTCTCGTTCTCTACATTGCCGGGCAACCAGCTGCACGTAAACACATCCACACACACACAGAGTTCAATCTGGGTCAGCTCCGGCAAAGAGGCGCTGCTCTGGGTTAAGTCATCCAGCACCCCCCGTGGAGAAGAATGTCTAGTGGATCAGAAGGGGATATGGAAGATGAACACTTAAGGTTTTAGGCAGTATCATTGCACAAGCCATGTGGGACTAACCTCCAGCTATTTTCTCTTCAGACAGCTCTGTATATGCAAGCTTTGACCCCCCCCGCCACCTCTAACGTTATGTTCATGTTTACGGCTCTGCCATTTAGAACTTGAGGGAAAAGGCTGATAGTGCACTGAATGTTTGGGTTTGTTTTCAAGGCTGGAAGGTATTCAAATGAGGACTAAATTCCACCTTCGTAGTGTGCTTTTTGTTTTTTGTTTTTTTTGATGTGGGTTTGTTTTGTTTTTTTTGGCTAATCATATCCCAGAGAAACCTTGTGGCACCTCGTGTGTTTGGTTAAGCCAGAACAAATTAATTCTCACATGATTTGACTAAATAATAAAACCTGGAAACTCAAGCTGTGTTTTTAAGTCCGCCTGGAAGCCGGTGATATTGTTTTTTTGGGGGTTTTTTTTGTAAAGTCTGGGATTATGACGGCACGCAGAGCCAAGGATCCCAGATTTCAAACATTTCATTAATGTTCCAATGGGTCGTGCAGCATTTCCCGTCTTTTTTATGATGCATTCACTGTGGAGTTGTTTACGTCTGAAATGTACTGAACTGAACTAAGAAGTTCAGAGGGAAGATGTGCTGCGTTTGACTGTCTGAATGTGAAGCTACATAAAACGGGACATTCTTGCTGTAGATGTCACGACTCAATTCATTGAACAAGTTGCAACAAAAGGACTTTAATCCAAAAAGTTAGGGTTAATCTAACTTTAATTAAACCAAAATCTTTGGAATATTAATTTAACCTATGATTCTCACCACAGTATCTTACATTTTATATCATTTTGGTGCCGTTATTATATGATATGATCCAAATTGAGGGATGTACAGTATAATAACTAGCCTTAAACTAAGTTTTCTTTTAATTCAACTAGACATGTTTGTCCACGTTATAAAGAAAACTCCCTTTCAGTTCAGTTACAGGACAAATGGTTACAATGAACCTATATCAAACCTGTAAAACTACACAGTATTAACTCCAACACTTCTGATAACTGTATTAAATGTTTTTCATTGGTGGGAATGTGAGAAGCTCCAAATGTTTGGGGAAAGACTTTCTTTAATTAATTTCCAAACTGACAGAAAGTATTTCTCCTGCAGAAGCCAAAGTGAGTATTTATCCGGTAAATGGAAGCAAAAGAGAATTCATTCACTTTTGTTTGTTGAAGGCCAAGTGAGTCAGAGAAAGACATCCACAGAGTCAATGGCTTAAAGAGATGTTTTGCAATTTACCACGAGAAAATCTGACAAACAGGAAGATTGACTTACTTTTGACTTACCCGTCCTTCATTTCATAAAAAGGAAATACATACCTATATAGAATGTAAGGACGTGACTGTCTGGGCTGTATCGTTGTGGTGTTGTTTTGGGAGTGTTGCAATGTGTTTTGTTTCTTCCTTTAAATAATTAGTCAATCAGTTAATTAATCAATACATATTATTGTGAAAAATGTTTGAGACTCGCAATTAAGTCTCGCTTTAAGAATTAATTCTTTGTGGGCTCAATCAAAACTCAAGATCTATAGACCCAATGGCAGCAGCTGGAGTCTGCAGTACTTGTACTGTATCCAACAAAAAAAAAAAGGAAAAAGGACGGACAAATAAAGGGTTTTATGCACAACAAAGACAGATGATTTTGCTATTGTTAGAGCCTTAGGGACAAAAATGTACAGTGTCATGAAGGAGAAATGAGACGTTTTCAGTCAAACACTGTCATTCATAGGCCCTGGCAAACACACTCGGCAAATGTAAAAAATGTGTCTCTATCAAACATTGTTCTTCACCTGGTATTTGAGCAGAGTGATTGGTTTCCAGTCATGTCCGACCAGCTGCAGAGGTACTGTAGTCCCATAGTGTTTCTGCTTTGCTGTTGGTCTTCGTTCAACAGTGGAGCTCAAAAGGTTCCCTGTGAAAGAAAATATAAACCCCACGTGAGAATAAACAGACAACTTCAAAGTCTTTCCTTTTTTTTTTATACTTCACTGCAACTTAAAACCAGACCCTGTCCGTCTTTCTGGACATAAACAATGGGAACATTTCTAAACTGATTATCTGTGAACATCACTGATAATGAATTCCTCCCCTTTACTTAAGGCGTGAGCCTGGTGCTCATTAACAGCATCACAACACAACCTGGCTGTACAGCCGCTGCGATATACAAAGTCTAAACAAAATCCTGGTATTTGTATTTGAAAGCTTTAGTGTGACATGGCATACAAATAATACTCTTTGCATGTTTGGTTTTTCATAACCATTAATTCTACGCTGACAGAACACCATCTCCCAAAGGCCCTCGCCGTCCAGAACATATGTTCCCCACCTTTTATACAGTATCAGTAAAGTAAAGCCTGTCTCCTTTGCCGTGAAAACATAAACTGAAATGTTTCTGCAAACTACAGATATGTATAATCTCAACATAATTTGTTATTGAAAGATCCACTATTTTATTAATATTCTTCAAGGAGCGGTCAACATTGACAAACATCTTGGTGTGCAACGAGATGGACTGGTCCTTGAACACAGATGCACTCGACTGAAAGTAGGGCTGGCCCGAATGTCTTTTCAGGGGCTCCGGTACTTCTAGTCAAGGGCAAATATTCGAGTTACTGCTAATATCAGCCAACGCAGCTAAGTTACTGCCGGTTATTGTGATTAAGTACCGTAACCTTCATGACAGAATCCTCTGATGGTCTTGTTAGTGTAATTCCTTAAACACAACTACAGCAGAGCCGCCTGTCAGTGAGAAAAATAAGATTTATTCAATAAACAAGAGTCTGTGTCAATCAAAGAGACACAGACAGACTCACCTGTCAATCACAGAGGCCACTCCCTTAATTATGCATAACTTTAAGCCTTGATATAATCTAAACAGGTGAGTTATATATATATATAAAAATTCACCTCCGTACAGTACAACTATAGAGACCAAAACCGTTGTCTTTACCAGGCTGTAAACATGTTTATTTCAGCTGTAAAGTTGGTCATTTTAACATGGGGGTCTATGGGGATTGACTCTGTTTTGGAGGCAGCCCCCTAGTGGACAGTGAATTTACTGCAGTCTTTGACACTTCCCACATTGGCTTCATTTTTCAGCCCCAGAGGTTGCCACCTGATGTCTACCTGCCAAACGAGTTTTCAAAAGATGTAACAAAAGGGATGCAAGACGGCTGGACAAACTGGTGGAAAAAGATGGCTCAGTGATTGGAAGGAAGCTGGACTCACTGGGGACTGTGGTGGAGAGATGGACGCCGAATAAGAGGGAGAAAATCATGCACGATTTGGATCATCCTCTTCACCACATTCCGACCAACCAGCAGCTGCAGTGGACGACTCACCTCACTACGACGCAGGACTGAACGATACCTAAGGAGGTGACTGGGGTGGATGATGGATACAAAAAGCCTGGACTTTGCAACCAGACACTGGAGTTTGCAGTTTCCAAACCCTGGTGCCTTTCCAAAACCTTAAGCAAATGTTTTGAGGCTCTACACATATCTGTAAAAACTTCAACAATTCTGCCGTCACAACAGCTGATCACTATGAATTGAGTTGCCGGTTCTCATTTTAATTCATGTCCAGTCACGATTAGCATATAAATATGGATCCAAGTCTCTGTTTTTGCATCTCTTGACGTCTTTCCAAACAATCATGCTTGCTGTGATGATGAATGTGACTCACAAACATGCTGTTTTTAACTTAAATCCTCTTTGATATCAGAAATTTTAGGTATTTTATATCGAGTACAGTAACTTACGGGCCAAAACTATATTTACCAAGTGCATGAGAATTATGATAATTATGTTAAAGGCTCTGGCGAGGACGAGAACAATTAAACATATGTTCCGGCCAAAAGCACCATGAGCAGTTAAAACACATTGCATTGATATGCACCTAGAAATGTTGATATTAGATTTATTTTTTTGGATCAGAAACATTGAGATTATACTGTACGTATCTGTGGTTTGCAGAAACATACAAAGGCAACATTTGGTTCTGGTGACTGGTTTTCAAAACCGTAACCACCCTCTATGCTACTCAAGCTAGTGGTGCATAAAAATCCCCAGCAGTTTTTCAAGAATGGAGACTGTTGAGCAAAGAGGAGCTCAGCTTGTTGTGCTGCTGCTGCTGCTGCTACAGTGATAACTACTAACACAGGGATAGTGACCAGGATGCAGTGCAGGGATTAGACGTAGCTTTGGGGCATTGTTCCCAGAATGCTTTTATCTTCTCTCTCTGTGTTGTGACAGGGTGTTAACTGAGCCACTACACGGCCACACTTCGTGGAGCGCAGTCATTTAAGAGCATATACATCCCCAAATCCAATATGGACCTCCCATGCATGCCAGCAAGAGACCTAGTGGCAGAATAACAACCACTATCCCGAGCACCCTGCCACGTCTAGCCGTTATGAAGGTTGCAATCTTTCTAAAAAAGTACATCAAGAACACATAGAGGGACTCAGAATCCAATACCAAGCCACTGGAGGACCTTGCTAACATAGTTCCTACAGTAATCAGCTTCCTGCAGAGGAGAAGCTATTTTACAGCTTGGGTCTCTTACTAAAAACAGTGGGGGTTGTTAGAACCATTTGTTTCAGGGCAAGCATCCTAAATCAAATGTTTGCTTGTGTTTTTTTTTTTGTTTGTTTGTTTTCTTCTGCTTCATCGAGCATTTCCAAACAGCAGGGAAACAGATTTTTGCTTCATTGTGATGACAGTGGACTCGTGTGTGTGGTCTTGCAATAAATTATCGAGTGTATTGAACCTAAAACTTTGTTCTTCCTTAATTCTGAATCAGATTCCAAACACAAAACATACTAACGGGTAAACAGCTGTCATTTCACAGAATATTATTACCAGAAGACATAACTTTAGATTTCAAGCCTTGCTTCTCTTCTGTCTCTTGATCCATGACTCACTCAAGCTAAATTGCTGAGTCTGCTTATTATCCAGCATTAATAACCCAGGTCAGGCTCAGTGCTCCCCAGCTGAGCTTTGTTCTGGTTCTCCTCTGAGGAAACCACCACTCTGGAGTTCATCACAGAGCCGCTGCAGCTGATAGCGGAGAGCCAGAGGTGACCAGCTCAGCAGTCCTCATCCAGCTTCAGCCTGATGATGAGAAGCAGGCGTCGGCAAGGACGGAACGGCATCGCACACACACAAACACACACACACACACCAGCAGCAACAGCAGGAGAAGCATCCTACCCTCATTAGTCCTAGAAAACCGCACTGTCTGGGGGAGGTGGGCATGCTGAGTAAGGGAACGCATGACAAGCTCTGAGAAAAAGCACGGATGTATAAACACAACCTATGAAGGGGAAAATAGGGAGAAGACTTGACTGAGAAAGGTCAAGTCCGTGCAGTGATGGAAGAAGTATCCAGATCCCTTATTTAAGTAAAAGTACTAACACCACACATTCCTCTACAGGTTCTGCATTCAAAGCCAAGTACTGTCAGCAAAATGCGCTTCATGTACTGATATTTTTTAAACACCCTCACATCTCATTTTCTCGCAAAATCTGTGAAACTGACACCACAATGCAGTGCATAACTACATAATACTTGCTTGTTGACTTATTTTTTTCTTCGTCAGTTAGTTCAGGTAGGTGTCTTGCCATATATCAAGTATCGCACAGCATCGTGAGTTGCCCTGTGATTCCCATCCCTACTTTATATACTGTTGGCTGCTTTAATCTACAGTAATGCGTCATATTCTACAAGATCGTATGTTTGTAGCGTCGCCGTCCCGTGACAACCACGTATCTCTAAAACGCCAACTTTTCGTGAGCTCAGAAAAACAGGCCTGTTTTCAGCTTCGTGACGATGCATTTTCCAGCGAATCCAAGAGGGTTTTTAAAGAG
>JAPQRN010000012.1:19691015-19702362 GCA_037367275.1 Coranthus polyacanthus
ATATACAATAACTTTTACCAATTAAAAGTACAAAATTACTAGTATGAAAATGTCCTGCAAGCAACCAAGGGGTCGTCTTTTCTATGTGTTATTGTCCCGTACGCGTTGGTTGAAATCGACCTTGATGTTGATGCAAAATAAAAAATAACCTATGATTGTTTTTGTGTTTTTTTCAGTTGCAATTAGTGTTTCACGGCTAGTTTAGTTTTAATCTTAGTTTTTGTTAACTGTAATAAACTGGGATGAAGACGGTATGAGATAAAGTGCTTTAATTATACATGGAGACCCCATTCCACCCTCCTGTTGTTGTTAATGTCTCTTCTACATGTTTTGTCATCAATCAGCATTATAAACCAGATGCTGTATTTTCATCTTGCCAATTTGAGGCACTATTTTCAAGAGGGAAGCACAGAAAATGGAGCATAACCCCACTGAATATAGCATGAGAAAATGACAGTATGACATCTCTCTAATACTACGTTCCAGCAGCGGGTCAGCTGTCTTGTCTCTCTACAGGGCTTTGCTGTTTGTTCTTTAGTCAGATGACTCTCCCCATGCTTGACACAGTGAATGCCCCAGTAGCAATGGAAGCAGCAGCAGGCGAAGCCAGCACACAGCGTGACTTATCCTTCACAGAAAAACAATGAGACTCTATCCTCAATGGAAACTGAGAGGCAAAAAAAAGCAAAGGGATCTAGGCCAGAGGACACTTATTAGGTTATTTTGAGCATGAGAAAATGCTGAATCGTTAGCACCTTTATGATCTACTTTCCGTGAAATGCTAATAAACCATTTTTACTTTAACACATCTCATGACAAAAGGGGTTTTACAGTGGAATTAAAGCCACCAAACAGAGAAAATATAAGAGAGAAAATAGAGTCAGTTTTGACAATTATTGGGAATTTACGATTTCAGAAAAGGCTTAAATACATATATTGTAATCTGTACAAAATAGCAACTTGTGTTTGTTTTAGAACATGCTAACTCAGACAGGACACATTTATCTAAACATCACACACTGGATGTGTTTCCATCTGGCTGTTTTTATTCGCATTTTCAATATGCACATAAAAAACGCAAGTGGAAATGCCAAAAAAAAACTCGATCAACACTCGAAATACTGCAAAAACGTTTGTAGGCTTGAGTGAGGTGGAAACGTTTGTGTATTGACAAAAAACTGTGTGTGTCTGCATGTGTGGACCAGTAAGGACTTTTTTGCTGAATTAATACAAAAAATAATGCTCCATTAGATGGAAAACAGCAATGAAACGCCACCATGTATGAAGAGATGCAGAAACAAATCTTAGACAAAGGCCTGGACTAAATAACATCATCCAGATCAGCAGTTCGGTTCCGGGGTCAGAAGATCAGTCAACCTCAGGTTTTTGTCGAAATACCTTTTGATACCTTCAATCAGCAGCTCGGGCACCGTATTATTATTGTATGAAACACTACATCTAACTGGCAAAGTTTCAAATCACGATCGAAATGGCATTTGCCCTTGTGATTACTATAACTGCTGTTTATTTAAACCTTTGAATACGCTTTGAAGAATTAAATACGTTTGCACCTTTCCTGCATTTTTCAAGACACACTTTTTAAGGCAGCTTTAATGTGACATATTTTGTCAATAATTTGTTTAGAGCAGTCATGTACTTCCTGAAACTGCAGCATTTTCAACTTTCATCCCTTGGATGGCTCCATAATAGCTAACACTTATTTCATTCAGCTTGTAAAAGGACAGCTTTTGACATAATTGCATAATTTGTGGGCATTTTAAATGTTAACATATGCTGTTTACAGGAGTGATAGCTTACTGTGTAGGGTTCCAAGTGCTCATGTAGGTTGTAAATAAAAAGCAAAAAACTTAATAGCGTCGTACTATATGTATAAACATTTGTCTTTTGTAAATGAATACCCTTTTCAGCAATAATACATGTCTACATTAGTACACCGATCTCGGATGTTTACAATGTGGCCTAGGCTGTAGGAGGGGTAGGATTAGTACACATGAGCTGACATATGCAGACGAAAACACCTGCGAACATTCTTATGCTGAAAAAGCACAAGGTTAAATTGAACTGAGTCATTTCGTATGCTATTATTAGCCACGCTTCTTCTCAGTCCTAGAGTTATTTGACAGCATGAATAACAATCATCCCAGAGATGGTTCAGTTACCTGTTTAATAATAGGAGAGCCGTGATCAGGCGCCTGCCACGTCCTCACATTCGAAGACCCGAGACTGCCGTGACTTCTCTCCACCTCTTCATCTATGTATCAAGGTAAAACAAATGATCCTGTGTCACTTTTCTCTCTTTGTCTTAAACACACACACACACAGAAGTCTGGCATACCTGGGACTGTGTGACAATGTTGACAATGTCAATAATTGACTTTGGCACGCTAAAGTGAATACAGCAACACCCGGGAGCAACTTCTCCTCTACTTCTTTCTCTCAGGAGACGGAGGAACTTGACTGGGCTGCCTCTTAGCCCTGACTGATACTCTATTGCCACCATGACTGCCTGCCTGTCTGGCTGCATTTCCACCTGCTGCTGTTACTATGGCGACCGCCTCTCACTTTTGGGATAACCCTTGAATGCTGTGTGGATAATGTGTGGTGGTTTCTCTTTAGAGAAAAAAACGCCGCATATATGATTCCAACCAGGAAAAAAAGTGTGTCTTCTCGGGAAAAATAAGGGATTCTTTCTTTAGGATGAAGTGCTGCATTTTATGTGATCATTTCCCTCTCTGTAAAAGGGCCCCATGCCAATTTCAGGCCCCCCTGAAAGTTATTCTCTGGTGACTTCCACTAGTTGTGCTTCCACATGCAGCCCTGAGATCAAATAACCATTTTTGCTGAACCAACAGCTGATCTAAGCAAGGCCATATGGCAAATGCCAGTTAAAGTCCCGCCTACCTAATTTATTCCTCATCTTCTTGAGCGTTATCTAAATAGTAAGTGTGAACAGAGTGAAAATTGGTCCAGCCTGTCCAAACAAGAAGGGCCTTGGAGCACAAGATCCAATTTTATTATCATTTGCTCATTAACATCAGGCTATTTTAAGTTTTTTAAATGTGACTTTTATGGAGGGAGAGGGCACTAAAGTGTCTGCAAGGAGACCTCAAGTCTGATTAAAATTACTTTGGTGAGCGTTGTCAGCACCAACCAGAAGGAGACAGAGAAAGGGGGGAAAAAGAACAAGAAGGATAATTTGCTAGCTGGAGTGTAACTGAGTCAATTCTTGTTGGAATAATTGCGAGGGAATTTCTCATAGTTTCATTTAGTTCGAGACGTGGAAATGTGGATTTAAATGCGCTGATCCTTTCAAGCAAATGCAACAAGCATCAAAAGCGAACTCATTTAGTTCCAGTATCTGCCTAAAGCTTTGATAGTTGTTTTTTGGTGATTATCTTTGACTCATTTCTGGGATTTCATTCGTGGCCAATTTGTGTACATGCACCTGCATAATATTATTATTCACTGTGAAGTCATTTAAAATATGAATATTTATGGCCCATTTGATTAACTTTTTTTAAGTCCTATTTATTTCTGATCTGCTGCTCAACTGGAAACACTTTGTGACAAATGCCAAGTCAAGTGTTTCTCTTTTTTTTTTCCGAATCTTCTTTGAAACCTGATTATCATAATAACCTATTTACATAGGGATCACAGGCGCAGATTAAACAGTCTTACCCATGATCATAAATATACTGAGATAGCAAATGATAATTAACGACAACCTAACAAGAGGTAACTTTGGACTTGGTTACCACGACTCTCTACACAGTCTCCAGATTCTTAAACACCCTCACTTTCTATCAAAATTCCTTGCTTCCATGGATGGGCTGCTTTGATTTCTGCAAGCACCCCGAGCCTTGCCAGGATAATCTATGTATAAACAAGGACAAGGTTGAAAGATCAAACCTCAGATCAAACCCACTGAGTGTAAGGCTGCCATGTTCAAAGATTAACAGAGCTCCTTCTCCAATCAGTCTGCATCTCTTCTTATCTCCCTGCCTCTCCCTTCTCTCCTCCCTCCCCCATCTGATTTTTTGTCAACTTCTCAAGCCTAATAGCGCCTATTTCCGTTACGTGTAATCCTGCCAGACTAGTGTTGTACGAGAGTCAGGATCACTTGAAGCTGACGTTGTTGTTTTGGGTTTTTTTTGGGATGTTGTTTAAAGAGATGATCCAATCAGTCAGTGTGGAGCATTTTGAAAGAGGACAGGGGCAATGCTGCTGCTAGGAGCTGATTAGAGGCAGGTAAACTGTGTGACAAGTCAGCCCTGAAATAAGCTGTTGTTCTCCCTCTGGCTAACCAGGCCCCTGCAGTTACCCTGTGGCCATATTCGTGCGCGAACTGATCAACCACTAAACGTCTATTGAAATGGAAGCTTTGTGCGTTTCAGGGAATTTCTGTTGCGTTCGAGTGTCTCATTGTGTTTTCTGTTTGAGGTCATAACTTGCTCTAAGCCATATTTCTTACTTAATGATTAAACTTGCAAAATTACCCGTCTTTTGGAATTCCAAAATGTACTGTTTTTACTGTAATAATGAGGTGTTATTCATAGTAGTACCCACCCAGACGCCTGTTGGCCGTTGCTGGATTCTTTTGAAATGTTGGTGTGATGGGTTGTTTCAGTTTCATCTGGAAAAAAAAAAAGAAATTATATTAGAGGAATTTATCAAAGGATGATCAGAATAAACTAGATGAAAACAAACACATTTTTGTTTGGTGGTAACTTGGCATCTGACGCCACTGAATAATGTATTTCATAACTACAAAGGGATCAGAATCACCGCAACCTGCTTTTATGACTATATTAGAAAATAAAAAAAGTAAAAATCCGCTGTGACTTAACTTCACACTTTTTCAATAGCTGAGTTAAAGAGATGGAAGTGATGTACATTTTACAAGAAAGCAATGAAATCTCCAGTACAGCGAGGCAACGTATTGATTTTGAAGTCATATTATCAGTGCACTCCCATTGAATTTGCTCCGCACAATGACTCGCATCCTCTCAGGGCACAAAGCTCCATCTCAACTGCCGTGGCTCCAAATGAGTCGTAAACCTTTCGAGAGTGCGTGGAGTTCCTGCAGAGTAAGCTGTTTTCAAAGGATGCCGGAGCTCTGCTCTTCTCCCTGGGTAACTGAGACTTGACTACAAATGGCTCTCTGTGGCACTGTGTGTGTTTTAGCCTCGCCTGGCACTACGCACCATCACCTCCATCACACAGCACTTTACCCCTCGACGTCCAGAGATTATTCTGTCTGGCTAACATGTAAGAATCTAAATCACACAGCCTGACAGGATTTCACTGCCAAATCTACGGTAAGTCAGTCCACTGACTTTGTGATGGCGTGTTTTAAAAGGATGCTTCACTAAAGATTGGGCTCAAAAGTTCTGCCAGTTTTCTTGAAGATTGCAGACAAAAATAAATAGAGTTGAAATGAGCAAGAACATATCCAGTAAGGTAGAACAGTTTAGAATTCTGTGCAGATCTTTGCAATAGTCCAGTAAGTTTTTCCTTCTCATTCCACAATGCCACAAAAAAACCCCACAACACCTATGTTTGACCTGTTTTCTTCCTTTTTGTAAGTTAGCCGCGGGTTAGTTTAAGCAAAGATGATGTAACTAAAGATTCCAAACCCTGGGTATAAACACGTCGCAGCCTTGGGGTCTTCAGTGGCAGATCAGAGGCTGTTCTGTTTGAAAGGAGTCCTATGAGAGAAGTGGCTCAGTTCCCTGAATAAACAACTATTTTTTGAAAACGGTTTCATAAGAACCAGACGACTTCTGGGATGATCTTCTGGAGGTGTTGCGACAGGAGGGGGCCATTTATGTCGGCTCTACAGTCTGGCGTGTAGCACACGTGCACGTTTAGCTGTCTTTATAACATCAAAACCAAGGTGGAAAAGTAGCCAAACTCTAAAAACACACCAAGAATCTTGACTGCCGTGGTTCTGTTGTACCACAAGAATACGTGACCGTGACCGGTTTATTCCAAACCAAATCATCTTTGGTGTCTAAGTTATAAATTAGTCTGGGAGCCTCCACTATTAAGAAAGTGAAAAACAATTCCTTGGCCTGTGTCCTACCCTTCCACCAAGTTTCATGAAAATTTGTGTCGTAGGTTTTGTGTAATCCTGCTGACATGAATGATGACATAACCTTTTTTGCCATACTTGGGGAAACCTTTCAGGATATTGTAATAGACTAGATGCGATGTGCACCTCCTCTTGCCTCTATTTTCAGGTTTAAACAATCTAGGCCGTGACAGAAGATTCTGGTCAATCACAGATCTTTTCAGAGAGGAGGGAGATCAAACGGGGTGATTGACAACAGTAATGACAGATCACTGTAAAGACTCCGTCAGACTCGTCTCTATAGACAATAACCTTTTCAGCTTATTGTAAGTTAAAAATGCATCAGATGCGGCTCTACTGTGCAGACTCTGTCTCATCACAGAAGCAACATGGCAGCTCTGGTGTCACTTTTCCAAGAAACAGAGTCACATTGTCTATCTTTATATTCAGTCTACGAAATGATTGAGGAGGGTGTTAAAAATGTTGTGTTTTTTCTGGTTACTGGAGTTTTAAATAGTTACTATTGCTCTAAATTGTTGCATTCTCTGTATGAATGAACAGAACATGAAGTGCTCTTTCTGATAAAAATGCTCTAGATTGTGAAAGTGTCAGGTGTTTGTATTTTTTACCTGGCCAGCAGAGTGGTCTGTATTCCGGTTTTGCTTGAATGTCATCACTTTCCTTTGGATTGGCAGCCACCCAATTTTAACTGGAGCGATATTGCTGAGTTGAGTTTGCTCCGTCTTTGGAGCCTGCATGATATGAGCTCTCTCCCAACTCCCTCTCCGCTCTGGAGGAGAAAAAAGCCCAGCTTGGAGGGATTCTTGGCTCCCCAGTGAGCTCTCACATTGGCTGGGACTCCCACATGAAGATGAACCCCTGCTGGATGGGAGAATCCTCTGCTGTCTCCAGGTGCGTCCAGGTGGCTCTTTGTAGAGGTTGGGCATAGATGTGGTGTAATCATTAAAAGGTGGAACCTGATCGTGAACAGGGGCTCCGAGAGGCTCGCTCTGTATCCTCTGCAGGTGCTCCAGCCAGCCATCCAGCTGGCCTCCTTCAATGGCACTCTGAGGCCGAGGTGCACGTGGGGGCCGAGAAACACGGGGCAAAACCTCCCCCTCTGATATCAGGCTCTCCCAGTAGGACTCATCTCCAGACCTCCTCCAGCTTGGAGCCTTTCGTAGGTGGGCAGCTGGCCCTCGGAGAGTCATCCCCCCTGTGCTCAGGTAACCACTCACAGCTCTCAGGTTTCAGCCCACGATAGAAGCCCTTTTAGAGTGGAGTATTAATGAGAATCCTTTGGCTCAAATGGACTTCTTACCATGAGGCATGCCACAATGTACTAAAAGGAATATGTAGTTAGAAGAATGCTTCGGCTCATTATTGGTACAGTTCTGCTATTATAAGAAAGTTACGGGAAATAAATAACATAGCACAGTCAAAATTCATATATTCTCAAGGATTATAAAACCTATTCAAACTTGCTGCTTTAATTTTAATAAAACTCCACAGATATTACTTACCAAAAGTGTAAAACGCAGCAAAGGAATGATCCTTTCATTACTTGCTTCCAGCTTTCCTCGGTCCTATTTCTTACAAAGTAAACAGTCACTTTGACTAGGAAGGTGCTGGTGAGTACTGTCTCCAGTCAGGCATGTGGCAATGTGAGGGATGCTTTGGCGAACAAAAGAGTTACTGAGCACAAGAGCTGAACATCCAATACAAGGAGGGAGAATGTTAGAGACAGGGGGTGGGCGGGCTGAAGGAAAATAAAAAAACAAACACTTGTTGTTTGGTGCAATATTGTATCCTATTTTAACAAAGAACATCATTAACCCTTAACATTTTAATTGCCAAAGCATGTTTTTGGGCTTACGCATCTAAAAACAACAAAAAGTGTGAAAAGGCAAATCCTGACAGATGACAGAGCGTCACTAATGAGCAGATTAACTGTGCTGTTCCACGACTCGGTTACCGCGTCAGAAATCCTCTTTGTCGAACTGTGTTTCTGCTCTTCCTTGTGATCTCGTGGTTGGAGGGTGATGGTGAGTCTTTGCTATCCCCAAGTCTCAATCCAAGCCATGTGACTTGAGCAAGACTGTCTTAAAAATGGGCCAGTGTCCTTTTAAATAACAAACTGTGACCCACATGATGTTAAGGGTATTTACAAGGCTGAAGAATCTGCTTCTAGCTGGGAGCAAGACTCTGCCTTAGATTTGATTTGGAAACAGTTAAACACAGATCTGTGAAGATCCAACCTCTTCCAAAAAGGAAATGGCAGTTGCTTTGATGTTTAATGAATTTCTGTGTTTCTCAGTGGATTAACAGTCCCCAGATGTCTTTCAAAGCAACTTCAGTGCTACTTGGCAGAATAACATTTCCCAAACATCTATCAAAGACAGAGATAAGACAGAGATATCTTAAATATCAATTTCTGTGACTTGCTTTAAGACACCTTATCATGTCGAGAAGCTGCACGCAGAAGGAATAAGCAATGGTGTAAAGCAATTTGCATCTTTTTGTCTGCTCTGTCTGCGAGATAACATCAAAACAAATCAGAAACTCAATTGAGTAAGGACAGCTTTAAAAGAAAAAAAAAAAAAGGTTCAAAAGAGGCAGCGCTTTTTGTAGAATAAGAATAAAAGACACACCGCCCTCTGCTGGCAATAGTCCAACAAGACAAGTGGAGGAAGAGAGAGCAAAGGGGAGGCGTAAGGTCACCAAGCGGGCTCTCATAAAACGTGACATGCAGGTTTAGTTTAGTGAACCGGGTGCATCCAGCTGATGGTTTTCAGCGACTGGAGCTCTTTCACCTCTTCTTAGATCAACCTATCAGCCCCTTAGAACAGCAGAGCAGGTTATGCAGTAAGCTCTTCAGTGCCGATATCGATTCCTATCGATCCGATACCAGTGTTTGATTAATAATCTGTATGCCTCACTGTGTGGAAGAGCCAGGGGAACATTCTTCTATGTGTGAAGAAACATCTTCTCCACTTTAAACATTGCTTTATGTCTTTGTAAAACAAAACCCAACAAATAAATACACACACACATTTAAAATAATTATTTTTATTATTGACATTTAAAATAATTCATCATGCACGAATTAACAACAAAATATATTATTGAAGAGGCCGACCTATGGATCGGAGCCACTGCCACGATACCCGATCCAGCTGTTTGGGTCAGTATCGGACCAATATCTGATCCCAGTATTAGATCAGTACATCCCAACCAATATACAGTACTTTTACTCAAGTACCGTTCTTAAGTACACATTTGAGATCGGTCTACATGCACTTTACTCAGGTATTAACATTTAATTCTACTTCACCATACTCCACTACATCTCAGAGGCAAATATCGTACTTAATTCATCCGATATTAAATTGGTAGTTATTTGAACTTTTTTTTTTTTTTTTTTTTTAAATGAAAAGGCACATGATTGCCCCGTGCCTGTATGATAGGATACAGTAATATAATCCCTCATGTGTAGTAGTAGTAGTAAAGACAGATTTTTCCTGCATCAAACTATCTTTAAAAATCCACCTCTTCTACAAAGTGTCTGAAAACTGGCCCCATATTCGTCAGTGATAAAAACACAATGATATAATATTCTTTCACGTTCTGCATAATGGTTACTTTACTTTTAAAGAAGCCCCATATTCTGAATTGAGGTCTTTTTTTTTTTACTTGTAACGTAGGTTACACTGTGGTATAATATTTCTCCTTAATTAAATAAAGCATCTGCAACGAGATGATCTTTGACTTTGTACCTGGACGTGACTAAAAGGTCAAAAATCACAGGCTTTGCTGTCATTGTTTATATGGAATCGGCTGGTTTAGGTCAACTACTCCCCGGTATGGAGCTCCTCGTAAGTTCTTCGGAGTTTCCGCCTCGGTAAACAGTGGAAGTTAAACCGACGCCTACTGTACGGCCCGCACGCCTACATGGAGTGAAAAAAGTTGCGTTCCCTTCCTCCCCCTTGCGGAGCGTCCTGTCACTGGTGGAAAATGGCTGCTCGGTGTAGCTCTCCAAAGCTCACACAAAACTGAAGAAAAGTCCACTCCAACAACAGGCGGGTCGCGGCTGGACCTTTTCTCACGGGCGAAACGACAAACTCGGGGACGCGTCGACAAGTGAGAATGTCTCGCTGGGTTCCCACTAAGAAGGAAAAGTATGGTGTTGGTACGTAACAAAACTCGCATGCTCCATCCGTTAGCTCGTCCTAGCTCTCAGATGGCACAAGTTTGGGAAGGGTTGTGATTAGAAAGCGAGGGTTATTTTGTTCCCAGCGTGTCGGCGGAAAGGATTTCTGGCTTTGGATTTGCCTAAGGAGAGGGAATGCAAATGTCAACGTTGGGGTTTGCGCGCTACTTTGTATGAAATGCAAAACAAGGAATCTCTGTCTATTGTGAGGAAGAGGACTGTGTGTGGATTGGGAATTGTTAGAGGCGCGCCTAGTTGCAACGCTGTTTCCTGTGTTATGGGGCCTCCGCTACAAACTAACCAGCAAGTAACAGGCTACGCTTGACTTGTAACAGTTGATTCTGATACGTCTTTATGATTACAGAAGCCTCTTCAACCCAGGAAAAAAAAAGCCTTTGTTGTTGGTTATTTATTGCTCCGGGTCCAGGCAGCCTGGCCCGAGAACAGTGTCCCCCTTTAGCGTCCACCCTCTCCTTCAGAGGGGGGGGGGGGTTACTTTAAAACACTTAACACAGGCCTACAGCCCAGCGATAAAGTGTCTTCAACAAGGATTTCTAATGCAGTGTTGTTGGACAGGACGGAAAACCAGAGGTGGAGGAAGTATCCGGTTCTTGACTTCAGTAAAAAGTAGAAATACCACAGTGTAGGATCACTCCATGACAAGAAAAAAGCCCTGAATTCAGTGTAAGTTAATGTGCAGAAGTAGCCAAAAAACAGCGTGTGAATGGCTCTATTATTTTAGAATATAATACTCTTGTTTTTAACCCTAACATACACATGTAAAAGCATTTTGAAGTTGCAGTGCATCAATGTGATATGATCCTCCTTGGTATATTAGTATAGTTGCTGACTACATATTATCACATAGGTTAAGCATATGTATTATGATAATTATGAATAACTATGAGTGTTGAATAAAAGTACAATATTTGCCTCCGAGATGTAGCGGATTAATCATAGAAGACAAAACTCAAACCCAACTTGACAAGAAAAAAATGGACAATTTACAAAACTCAAACATGGCGACATATGATTGGATCAAT
>JAPQRN010000012.1:19762384-19777956 GCA_037367275.1 Coranthus polyacanthus
CAGAAAGTGCTGGTTAAATGTCACCAGCTGGATTTGTTGTCTTTCCAATAATCTGCGTGACATGCATTTAGCTGAAATGCAGTGCCATGACACAGTGTTGTTTTTTTTTTCTCTTACTTATGTCGTTGTTCTGCCATAACTCATGGTGCCTGTTGTTGTTTCAGTTCCTGCAGGACACTCTGGACGCTCTCTTCAACATCATGATGGAAAACTCTGACAGCGACACTTTTGATACTTTGGTGTTTGACGCCTTGGTAAGATTCACAGCAAATGTTGGCGCTATTTGGAATAAACACTTGAACACATTCGTAGCTCAGACGCATATGTAATGTGTTGTCAGATCTGTGACGGCTGCTCTTTGTGTTTGTGGCCCTTCTGAGATCACAGCAGAGCTCCAGTCCTCGCTATCATTTCTAAACATTCACATTTATTGTATATTTGAGCATGACTATTTGTGCCTCAGCAAGGATGATGTCTTTTGGGGGGGGGGGTTGGATTTTATACGTTTCAAAATGTCTGACAGACCCATTTTTAGATAAAGTGAAGACACTTCTCTGCTCTGCCAGTGCAAACATGTTCTGCGACAGGATGTGAGTTGTTTATAACTAGGCGGAGGATACACTTTCGGTTTCTCACAAGAATGTAGAGTGTGTGCCAGGGTTACGCCTACGAGGAAAAGTCCTCAAATAGGACACCTACACATGTTTACGGAGCATCAAAACACAGCTTTTACAGTTAGTTTACTTCAGTATCACTTCATGTTCTCCAGCATTTTTAGTTTTTTTCAGAATAAAGTATTTATTTTAAACCTGAATTAAAGTACATATCGTATTTGGAATCAAAATGATCATCATTTATGTGTGTATATATTATATTATATCATTTATATTATCACCTTGTGCATCAGAGTCAAACAGAAACCGTATCCGCTGTATACTGTAGCTCATAAACTGTTCATAAATAAGAACTGGGTCCATCGCTTAAAGAGGAAATTGCGCACACGTCGCATTTTGTAGAATCGCTACTACATCGATCTGCATTAATTTCTAGCGCTGGGATAGCGTTTTCATTAATGTTCTTTGTCTAATGTGTAATGTCCCATTTTCTTGCAAAACAGAGCACAGCAGACAACCAAAAAATTTATTAGCCTGCTGGAATTTTGTTTACATAAGTTTTTTTTTTTTTTTTTTTTTACTGTATTAAAGCAGTCTTTGTCGTCCACATGATGACAGGGTATCGAGCAGATACCGTCGCCTGGCTCATGGGGCACATCTCAGAAGAACAGTTTTCTCTTACACAAAAATGAGGTAGAAATTGTGTTGTCGGGTGTCCTAGATTACAGCGTCGAGAGAAAATGGTTTCCTGCTCAAATGCAATCTTGTTTAATTTCCCAATCTGTTTCAGCATATTGAATAAGGCGGGCAGCTTTTCCTTGCTCTCCATTATGAGCCCAGCGGTTCACATTTTAATGAATGTGTCTGTGTTCTCCGACAGGTATTCATAATTGGGCTGATAGCCGACAGAAAGTTCCAGCACTTTAACCCAGTCCTGGAGACTTACATTCGGAAGCATTTCAGCGCCACACTGGCATACACGTGAGTTAATTCCCCCCTTTTTTTTTATTACAGGTTATTCAGGTTGGCTATTGTTGTTTTTTATGTTCACCTTTATTTTAACAGGCAAGGCGTTAAGAACAGTTTTTTTTATTTACAGTGTCAGCCTTTGCAAGTGACAGAAAACACTTGTAGGAGGAACAGACAATAAACAGTCAAACAGACGGATCCGAGGCAGTTAATCAAACAAGAATAAAAACAAACTGAAAGTCAATTAGAAATGACCATGAGTAGGCCTTTAAAAACAGTTAATGAGAAGTAAAACATTTACAGGTATCATTAAAAATGTCCTTAAGTCGGTGCCTAAAAGCTAAGACTGAGATAAATTTGTCAAGCTTTAGCGTTTTGTTTTTTTTATATAACAGATTCCAGTCATTAGCTGCAGCAGAATAGAAGGGAATCAGGCCAAAGGATGAGTTGGATTTAGAGGCTTTTACTCTGATTTAAAAGGAATACTGTTTATTGTATTTTGCTGCAGATACAGGTTGCAGTAGCTGCTTAAATAAGGGAATGAGTTTTATAAACGAGCGTATAAACCAGTGGATATTGCGGCGGGTCGTGCTGTATGTAATGAGAGCCATTTGATCAGAGAGTAGAGCTGACGACGGTGGCTTTGAAATGGGGTGTTTGGAACTCGTCGAATCGCAGTTTATGGAGTTTATTTTTGCAGGCCAGTCTGTAGACGGGTTCTCCATAACCTAATGAGTGAAGAACGGCCATGTCAACGATCATACGTTTGGCGGCAGATGTAAAAGTTTGTGATTTTTGGTTCTGTTTGCAGGAAGCTGACCAAGGTTCTGAAGAACTATGTGGACAACGCTGAGAAGCTGACAGAACAGCTGCTAAAGGCCATGAAGGCTCTGGAGTACATCTTCAAGTTCATCGTCCGCTCCAGGGTTCTCTTTAACCAGTACGTTCAGACTCACACATAATATGCACATAGTAGAACTACTCTGACTTGTATTGTCACACTGCTGGAAAAATCGGTTCAATACCATGGGGAAAAATCAGCACAACACTGAGGATGTCAAATTATAGATATTTAAAAAAAAAAAATAAAATAAAGCTTCTATCTGTTACTTTAAGAGAAACATCATACTGTTGAAACGCCTTTGTTCTTGAGATCAGGCTTTTTAAAAATAAATCTAAGTAAAGTAAGTGATGTTAACAGGACGTTTTGTTATGCACAACAGCATCTGATTTCATTTGCTCTTTGTCTGCTGTTTGAGATTCCTCAGGTCTGATACGTAGCTCTGAGGCGGATTAGTTTTAGCAAATGGCTGTTGAGCCAAAAGAACAACACTTATCAACAACAGTTTACTGGCCTGTCTTCTTTAATGCCTCAGTGAATTTGAAATGGGAGCTGCCGCCAACCTCTTGAAAGTCTTTATCGCGGTCGGCATGTCGGTCCTTCAGCGGCTTTGCGAAATTTGTTGTGTGAGCACCTTTCACTAGCGCTGCCCTGTAGCATCGCTTGCTCGCCTTTCCTTGTTCATTTGCCTCAAATGCAAAGTATTTCCAAACAGCGCTCCTTAACACTGAACAAAACAGGCCATATAGCAATACTGGATTAATGTTCACAACACCGTATGTAGGTAAGTTATGTAGTAGAGCTAGAAAATACTTTCTATTCAACATACAGAAGCTCTGAAGCACTGACTCAGCAGGCGAGGGAGCTGTCAATCAAAACCGACATGGCGCTCATCAGACCCTTCTAAAATCTTTTTATCAGTGGAGCAATAATCTACAAAACAACCAACAGTACACTTTAGTAAACGTTTCAGATAAAGCGAATGAGATAATAATAACTCCTGGGAAAAAAAACTATTGACTATCCCTGGAGAGAAGTTGACATTTTTTGAATGGAAGTCAATCTGAGACATGATTTTTTTTTTTCTTTGGGTTGAACATCTAGCAGCAGCTGTCCTTGGTATTACACTTTATGAAACTGCTGCATTGGCTTCAATTTCAAGCCATGGTTGTTGCTCCTCGGTGTGAACTTACTGTCGGAGAGAAGATAGAGCGAGAAAGGCAGCGGTGTAGTGATGGTGCAGAAAATGAAAAATCAGCCTTTTTGGCAGCACTAAAGGCCTGTTCATTATCAGCTGCATAAAAAAATACATACATACAGGCAAGATGTAGTAAATCTTTTAACGGGGCGACGCACATTACCTATGTGACTTCTTACATTTCAATTATGATGTTAATGTTGAGCTGCTCTTTATATCTACAGCCAGCTGCGATTTAACACTTCACAACCACTGGATAACAACAAAAGCACAGTTTTCATTCTGTTTGCAGTTCCTCTGATATAGATGCACCTCCTGGGCCCATACGTAGTCTAAACAGTTATCAAGCCATCGTTGACCTCTGACAAATGTAAAAATGTTCAAATCTAGGTTTCACCACTTTTATTTATCGATATTTACTAATTGGTTGTTTAATTGGCTATTTTCCAGTTTGCTTTGTTAGTGTAGTTGTTCTTTAATGCATGCTGTTTTGTCAGTGGTTTTTCATTATAAAAATAATCAGTGTTGGCAGCACTGATTGTATTCACCACGGTATGCTCCTCCTGTAGAATAAAATGAAAACAGGTAGAAGTGAACGGTTTGTGGGGAGGTAATTTCTATGGTTGTATATATAATTGAGTGAGTTTTAAATAGATGATAATGTTGTAGAGCCACAGGCTGATGTATGATCCTGGTCTAATTGAGTGTGCAAACTTTGATTGGTTTTTGTCCAGAGTCTGGAGGACGCTCCGTCCTTCACCTAACATACAGCAACGTCAGTCTGTGTTCAAAGGCCGCCCATGTTCAGATGCTGTGCCAAGAGCTTTGACTCGCAATAACAAGCATCGGCCTTAAGTTGGATTATTTTGTCTGGACTTTGCTGGATAGCACTTTCTTTTATTGCCACCATCAGCTCTATGTGTTGTCGGCCTCAGAGTCTGAAATGCTTCTAAACTGAAAATTTGTGGGAGCTTTTCAGAGGGCTGTGACTAGCAGGTGCCAAGGCCACATCAGCAGACCTTTCATTGTGGGCCACTGGAACATTTCTATGAAATGTTTAAGGAAGGACTGTAATAACACAATACACCCTCCTTTTCACCACCACCCTGTGACTATTGCAGCTGTCCTGAGCTCACTCTGCTCCCTGGTGCTGCAGGTGAGAAGGAGCTTTAAGTAATTGTTGTTGTGGGAGCTCTGAGACGGATGCCTCTAATCCCATGATTTCTGTAAACCCTCAACAGTCACTATCCCGGACCATGTAATACCTGCAGCCGTGTGAGAAAGAGTGGCACCACAAAACCCACCTCTCCGGAAAAAAGAAAACCAGTGAAATGTGATGCGGCGGGAACATGGGCACCTAGTTATGCTTTAAAATGGGTCAGCAAAGTTGACGGGGGTCTGGGTTCCTCCCCCAGAAAAATAACATGCACAACCTCTTGGTTACCTCTTGGTTTAAGTCAAGAAAGAGCGTAACTGTCATGGGATTCAAACAGACATGTCATTTACAGGAAGGGATTACAACAATGGGCAGTCCTCTCCGTGGTGAATACGAGTTGTTACCATCAGGACAGAGCGACAGGTTCTGCCGTTATAGACTCTTTGTACCTTCCAGTGTAGATCTGATTTTGTCACACTTGCACTTCATCACAATTTTCACACAGGACACATATAACATGTTGGCCTCCTGTGATTTAGAAGTTAACCCCTCACGTTTGATTTTCATGTCGCCTATTCGCTCGGGATAAGCAAAGTCTGTGTCTTACTCTAATTTACTGACATTATCCCCCAGATAAGGCTCAATATTAATGGGCTGCCACTTACAGGTAACTGTTGAGCCTGTTGAAACAACGGGTCTCCGTGCTGTGTCGAATGTCGTATGAGCCTCCTAAATTTTCACCCAAAACGCTTTTAAAACTTTCATTTATAACGGTCGGCGCATCCCTCATAATTCCTGAGCGGGGGGGAGGGAGAAAACAAAAAATGTTGCAGAACAGTATAAGTGGATGAATCAGGAAAGGAAATGATTATTAAAAGAAAGGATTTTTAATATTTGAAATATGCATGGAGTCATAGTTGTCCTGAACCCAAATCTATCTATATTCCCTGCCCAAAATTATTCGGTGACACGTGAAATGTTTAGAGACGTGGCTATTTCAAGCTGCAAATGTGGGTCTTTTTACTCTGGAATTTCCATACATTACTAAAGAAAAATGCTTGATTTTTAAAATGTGCGTAGTCAGAGTTATCCTGAACTCAATCTATCATTTCTTGTCAGGAGTTACGGGGCAGTGCGGGATGCATTTGCTCCACTTGCTCCATTGCTCAGCCGCCTATGAGTAGACACATTCTGAACATTTCACCTCCGTCTGACCTGAGTCCCTCTGCTCTGTTTATAACCGTATCAATTCCAGCCATGAATCCTCGCTTTTATTTTTTAATTGTGAATGCTCGGCATACATGATTATATACTGGCTCATTTACAGTTAATACCCAGTTTGTGCAGATTTATGGGCTCTGCAAGTGGGATAAAGAGCATTTGCATTTTGGGGGGATTATGGAGGAAACCCTTTTTTGTGCTTCCATTCCATGCACTTGGAAACTGGGGGGTGGGGGTGGGGGGGTCAGCAATTGTTCTGTGATTATTTGCCTTTAGTGGTTAGCTGTGCGGCTTTCATTTCACAGAACCAAACGAATGGCGGAGACATTGGTAACACTAAAGCCCAGACAGAAAGTAAAGTCACTGAACCGTGGCATGACATTTGCTTTCTGCTCCCCGCGCTGTGTTCCAGGAGAATCATTAGCATAGATCATTAATTTTTCAGATTTAAAAAAATTTTTTTTTTGTTGGTTTCCCCGTGACAGCAGCCAGGTGCTTCGGGGTCTTGTCATGTTGTTTTAAATGCTAATCTGACTGGCAGCAAAAACGATGTCCGTGGTTCTGATCCAAGAATATTTGCATTGATAACACACACACACACGGGCTATTCTGCTGGCTGCTTTTAATGATTTAACAGAGAAGCATCAAACTCGTGTCATTTCCAGCGCGGGCGGGGTGTTTACATGGGGATGAAATAAACAAATAGTCTTGTGATCGTCTGCCAATGTAATTCTCTACTTCATCTCTTCCCAGGCTCTATGAGAACAAAGGAGAGGCCGACTTCATGGAGTCCTTACGGAACCTTTTTACATCTTTTAATGACATGATGAACAGTAATTCAGAGAACACTGGCATGGTGAAGGTAGGCTGACTGTTGCACATTTTCAACCACTTGCTATCGCTCAAACTCTGTGCCAAGACATATCTGCTGCTTTGTGAATAGCAAATAACTGATGGCTGTGTGAACAGTACATAAATCTGCTGCGATTTGCTTTGGACGACGTGCTCTGTAATTGAAGATGCATGTGTCTTAATAGATGTAAACCAATACAAGCGGTTTATTAGACATTGTCAGGGTTCCTTATGCCCATTGATGGTGTCTCTGTCCTGCTCTGTTTGCTTTTTCACCTTTGCCATCGTCTGTCTGTGCAGGTTTTCCTTCTCTTCGGCCTCATTTTCTCTTTATGTGACCACGCTGCGCTGCACGTAAAATAGCCTCTTCAACAGGTGCTCAACATTAAGGCCAAGTGTGGGACATCAGTGGCAAACAAAACACAGTCTATGTAAAGCCCTGTTCACGCCTGGCATTAATACGCATCTTGGGTGGTCCAATCATAAGTGGAAATTCACCGGGCATTAGAATGTGTCTTCACGTGCGTCTCGAGTGATCACTTGTGATTGGATCACTTCTCCACTCTACATGTGAATTAACATGTGCATTGTTGTATTCAACCATCAGAACACAGCAATGCACTTCCGTTGCCTAGTCTGCCAGAAATGAGGCGAAGAAGAAATTCAGTACTATACAAGACTATGCCGTGGCATGCTCCGGGCGAACCAAATTACCCACGAGGTTTGACACATTCGTACTACGTTTCTGTGGCCTCGACAAAATGTTCACATAGAAATTGTTGGACTTTAATATGATGCCGTTGGTGCACTAATGAGTGTGCACTACAGTTTATTCAGAGGCCGTCAGTTGAGTAGTCAGCCCTTCATTGTGGCCCACAGGGTCTTTCCTCCATAGAGAATTAAGAGGAGGTCACCGCCGTCAAATGTTGTGGCTCCTCCAGCTCTTGAGAGGGGTCTTCATGGAAAGCACTTTTTTCTAACAAGCACTACACTCTAATTTCTGTCACTTGTAACTGTAGTTGCAGCTTGTGACTGGATTGTATCGTATGTTTTGATAGATATATTACTTTACTGATGGGGAAAGGAAGCTTTCAATTTAACTTTCTTGGAGGGTGCCAAAGCTTTTACCACGTTAATCACTTCTTTCTTCAAGACTTCCAACAAATGTTGCTGTTTGTCTAAAGTAAACACTCAGTAAATCTGTGATCACAGACTAAAACAGGCTGCTAATAAAAGGCTTGGTCCATTTGAAGGCGTGGTACACATTGCACAGGATGGTACCGCCTCCGCCTCATTTGGAGTCAGGAAAAACCCTGACCCCGGACACATTCACGTACATACTGTTTATCAATAGAATATATCAATATGCAGCCCACGCCTATCATACCACCCAGCATTATGTGTAGGTAACAGATGTTGGCTTTTTATTTCCATCTCCTTGTTTGGGGCAGGTTTACCCCTTTTATTTTGATAGAGAAATACAGGCTGAGTGACAAGGTAGTGACAGGGTCCAAAAATCCAATATCAGTTTACTTCAAGAAAACAACTAGGTTTGAAACCTTTATGTGAAAAGATGTCAAAGATGACATCAAAGTGTGGTTATTATATGAGTCAGGTTGCATGTTTAGGCTTTTATGTGCAGCTCTCTTTTCTCCACACACTGTATTTGTGTCTGTGTTGGTTTCTTTGTTTGTCTGTACTTGTATGTGTTTGTGTTCTTTCTCCCTTCATTTCACCTTGGCTGTCCTGTGGTCTGGGGCTCCTCTGGCCTTCTGCTCTTTAGCTGCTCCTCAAGGTATTTATCTCAGTGCCTCGTTCCTCCTGCGTTTAAGCTCTCTCTGTTTCTTTCTCTCTGTTTTTTGTTTTTTTTTCATTTCATTGTCCTTGACCGCAAAGTGACCTTCTCCACATTTTAAACAAATATGTTCTTTAAAGGACATACTTTATTTTATTTTTTTTTTTTTAATCTTGAGTTGAGACTCAAATACACATGCACCCACATGCTCATGTGCACACACCTATGCCTTCAGAGATAACATAATCACAGGGTACATGCACCTTGGTGCACCTAGATCCCTGTGCACGCTCAAGGAGCTCAGGAGTCAATTAGGAGTCAGTTGCTGTGTAATTGGGTGAGATATTAGCTTTACTGTCAGTAAATTAAAAATTGATCTTGAGGAACGGGCACGAAGGCGAGGGATCCTGGGTGCTTCCTAAAGCTGCTCTTGTGGTGGAAGCTAAAGACTACAGCCAGTCACATCTCATGTCTGAATCCTGATGAACATCTGGACGAACCCATGCACAAGCTGGAAAACTGTTATAATACACACACTGTGAGGCAGGAGCAGTAGGAGGGTAACAGACAACACGGAGACGTGGCGTGACACAACTCAACGCGTCTCTTCACAACAGGTGGAAATGTAGTTATTAACTAAAGACAATCTTTTCAAAACAGCTTGTTCAAGTGGAAAACAGATGCAGTCAGCTTTTTATCAGAAACGGTAAAGCCAGCTGACAGAAGACGTTAGAGACTCGACAGTCCAATAAGTTCCCCAAGTTTGTCTGTCTGCAAAGAGAAGTGAAGGTGTGCATGTATAATAAAGTGCCAAAAATACTCCTACCTGCCATGTTGCTGTGGATTTAATTTCTGCCAGAGCATGCAGAGAATTCATCAAATAAGCTTTTTTAAAAAAAATAAACAAAGGATTTGATTTGTTACATTTATGTAACTGAGTACTTAATAAAGCATTTTCTCTCCCACCAGCCGCATTTAAACATTTGTACCGTAATTACCTGCCACACATTTCCAGAGATAAAGCTTGCACCACAACAAACATGGGAGCAGGTGAAGTCCAGTGTGCTACATCTGTACAGATAATCAACCTCAATGAGGCAGACTGGCACTGTGGCTAATATGCACAGATGCTGTGTAAACAACCCAGCCCACCTTGGCCGGCATTTAGGTGAAGTCATTTAGAGAGAGAAGTGTCAGCTCGGTTAATCATTCCCATTATGAATGACTGGATCAGTAATCTGCCACTGGGTGCACACACTTGATGGCTTTATTAATATCGATGGGCAAATGTAGATCCTGTTAATGTCATAAATAGAGATCTGTCACACCTTCAGGTAGACTTTTAGGGATGTCCCAGTCAAGTGTCTTTGCACCCGATTAAAATCATTTAATAATTGAGTATCTGCCGGTGCTTAGTCCCGATACTACTTAATACAGTGACAGTATTATGTACAGTCACACAGACGTGGATAGTGGACTTTTAAAGGTTGATATAATAGCCATAGTTTGGAGAAGGAAAAATCTGATGCCGATTAATCGGGCGATGCCATCCTCACCCCTCCTCACCCCTCCTTCCCAGATTCTGACATTGAAAACACATTATGCATGTCTGAAATGAACTACGTTTCTTCATAATACTGAACACCAGACTATTAAACATGTAGGTGGGAGCAGTTTTTAAGTCAAAGTTAGTTATTCCACCTTCTACCAATACCTATAGTTTGTAAAACATGCTGTCAGTGCAGATTAGGTGGTATTAAATGTATATCCTTGACAACTGACTCTAGCTCTGCAATGTATTAAGAACTGTGTGCAAATTGCTATTTATTTATTTAATATAAAATAAAGTAATCACACTAACACTGTTTTTATTGGGCTCTTATCACAAATTCCACTTAGTGCAGCATTGGTTTTCATTTGTGCTTGAACAAAATAAGCAAATTGTCTTCAAATTGCTCTTATCGGTTCCACATGTGCAGCATTGTAGAAGTAAAAGTAGAACACTCAAAATGAACACTATAATCGCAAATCCACGTTGAAGTGGTGTAATAACTTTAACCCTCACAGTGGCAACAAATGAAAACAATTCGGCTCAGTGCAGTATTTTAGTAAAAGGATTATACTTCCTTCTTGTTTTGAAGCTACCCGGGTGGAGTGCGTCGAGTGTTTGTTGCTTTATGTGCTACAGCTCTGTTACTGCGTCCTTGTGAAATCCTTGTGTTACAAGTCGCAGCAAACTGGTTTGGTTTTTGCGATTTAAAATGTTTCCATGCTCTGTTTACAACACCTATGTGGCGCTCAATGCTTCATGCTCAACAGAACTGATGAAAAATGCCTCGATCTGCCTTTATGCTGGTCTTTGAGATTGAAGGCGCCTGTTGAATTTAAGTTAAGACACATAGTAGAAGCAGTTTGACTTTTAGATTAAAGCACAACACAATTTGAAGACAAGGCAACGCGCCAAACAATGGCTTAACTAATTAAGAGCTTGTTCCTTTTGTTTTCACGTTAAGGGTGCTGCACTGAAGTACATTCCCACCATTGTCAACGATGTCAAGCTGGTGTTTGATCCCAAGGAACTAAGGTAAGATTAAATGATACACAATCTGTTTTTAATATAGCACCTGCTAGACAATTATAAAATCGCAGAAACGTGTACAGAGGAAGAGGAGAGATTGTCCTTGTAGCGGATCACACAACTCTCTTTAAATTATTTCCGTCCTTTTGTTTTCAGTAAGACCTGAATATAATTTGCATTTGAAGGATTCTGTCTCCCAATTTCTTAAACAAAAAAAGGTTTTGTACAGGGGAGCATCACAGCAGCTCATTAAAACCAATGTACAGAAAATACTCAAATTGGACTTAAATGTCCTTTTATAGGCAAATGAGAGGAGAAATCTTGATTGCTTTTGTTTTCAAGGTGTCGCTTCAAATTTAAATTTCCTGTTCGGATGTGTCCTTAACAAAGCAGATGGGGATAATGTGTCGCTGTTCAGAGGAATTTATTCTTTTCCCTTGCTCTCACCTAAGGCTGTTTTTATTCAACAACTCGTCATTCACTACCTGTGCTCAGATAGCTTTGGTTAAATATGCTCAGGTTGCCGTGGAAACCCACTGGCAGCTCGGCTCGAGTGCCTACTTCAGTTAATATTGTCTGCCGTGATGGTCATCCATAGATTTATCCCCATAATCTTAATACGATTTTACTGCTGAATGATCACACACTCACTTTTTTATCCCCCAGGATATAATGCGAGGAGATATAGCAGTCAGCATGTCCTTCCCTCTGTCTGTCTGACAACATTTACACCTGGTATTAGATGAAATGGACACGTCATCCGGATAATAAACAGTCTGATCTTGTTTTTGTGTTTACACCTGGTAAGCTGACTCCGCGTCGCTATCGGTGTTTGGCGTCGCTCTGTCTATCTAGTATCTTGTCCAGCTCCTCAAAAAATGGGCAAGTTATTCTTGAGCGCCTGTTTTTCTTCTTATCTTTAGCTTCATGATGAGCCAGCCCTAGATGTTTTGATTTACGTTGGCATTACAGCCAGGTCCGCTGGCAACCTGCTCTTACGTTTGTTTTGAATTGTCTTCGCTAATGCACCTTTTTCTTTAGGAACCTTGGACAGCGCTGTCACCACATAGTGCTATTAAGCATCTCGTTCCTTCTTTATTTATTGGCTGCCAGAGATGAATAAAATAGCGAATGTACAGAGAAGAACACCACTCACAAAACCCACCTGCCCAAACACAAAGACCCACAGCTGACAAAGAGTATAATAGAAATTACGGATCGATAAATGCATCTTGTTTCTTGGCGGCTCCAGCGACGTGAATCTTCCATTTCTTTTCATTTCTGAGGTCAGAGGGGAATAGTTACGTAGGTACGGATGTGAGCACGAGGTACAGATCACGTTGACGGCTAAGATCTGTACACAATGCGAGCCAGACCACCTCCAAGCGTGGCCAAACAAATCCAATCGAAATCTGATCGTGACTCATTTACACCTTCCTTCAATGCGCGTCTTTCCTTATGTGGATAACATTTCACATCACACAGATCACATTTCAATACCAGGTGTAAATGGGGTCTCTGTCCGTCATTATTTTATTTCCGCATAACTGGAAAACAGTTCAATATTTTTCCAATAAACTTGGTACAATTTATCAGGCATGTGTTGAAGTGGTGTCTGTTTTCCATCCGTCTTGTCATTTTGCCATCATTTGTTGTGGCAATCGAGGTGTCTATATTATCTCGCATAAAAATACAGAAAATGTTGTGGCTTTCATGTTGCATGTTTTATATGAACCTCTCTGCTCAGTGTCACTAAATCCAAAATCTCATCAACAGGGGCTGTGTTTATTTTTTCCATTTCTGCAATTAGATCTCCCTGCATGCTCCCTCCAATATTGCAGCTTTTTGCCAATACATAACTGTACAGGCTGGTATTGCAATTATGATTGCGATTTGATTAATTGCGCAGCTCCAATCAGTAACATGTGCCACTTTTGTGGGCGCCAGGGGGATAAGCCGTCCTCTGACAGCTCTTGCTTTTCAATGAGATCATCATTCTGAACAAAGCAGAATGCAAAGTTTCACAAACATCATTTGAATATCATCTTCATTATAAAAAAAACTTACTGAAAACATCAGCTGACCTTTGTAACCTTTGAACCAGTCTTCAGGGCCACAGATTTCCGGGGCCATGTTTTCAAACAGTTTTTGAGTTCTGCGAGGAAATCGCATGCGTGACGCACGCCTCATGGGTGTGCCCTTGATATTCTGTCCCATTTGAATGTCTTTAATCTGTTATGCTAAAGGGACACATCATGGAAAAACAAAGTAGAATGGCCTCATTTATGAAGCATTATACTTACAAATATGTGCAGAAAGCTTTTCTAATATATTCAGTGAAATACTTTTTAGCTGCAAATTAGCCTGTAAAAACACGCATTTCATCTTCTGAAAACATTCAAGAAGGTTTCTGCCGCCTTTGTTTAATAATGAAACATCCTATGCTCTCACATGGACGCGTGGTAAGATCAGTTTACTGCCGTGTCCTGCTTGCCTGTAAAGACTGAACCTTTATTTTCTTAATGACTTTCTCAATGTTCCTTCTGATTAAACATGCAGGAGAGAGGATATAATAAATAGAAGAGAAGGTACTTGGAAATGTTTAGATTATCAAGCTGTTTGTCCGACTTAAAAATGATCCCAAATAATTAATGACAAATGTAATCACAGGTTTTGCATGGTTGCTAATGTGTATAATAATAGGAGTTTCTGCCTCCACAGACTCACATCTGACGACATCAAAACATATAACACAGTGTCATAAAATATCATCTAAAATCCCAGGAAAAAGATCAAAGGTGCAGTTTCAGACAGGGAAGGCGTTAAATCGGATGTATGACATGGTTAAGTATATAGTGATTTTTAAAAAATTTTTATGAAGTAATCAAAAAAGACAAGATGCTGATGGGGCCTTGTCTTCCTCTGCTGACATTTACCATCAAACACGTCTGTAGGATCTGTAGTTTTGGTACAATGTAGGTATTTTTCCAACCCCGAGATGTGTTTCGCCTGCTCGTCTGCAAACACTCAACAAGAAGCCACTTCCATTCGCACATATCCAGCACTTGGGCTCAAGCCATTTCCAGAACAGATTCTGGGCCACACAAGGCCGCCAATCCCTGCCTCTGGCCTGCACTCCACCACTGTCACAGCTACTTTGAAGGGGGTTTGGCCTCCTATCAACCGGCTACCACTTCCCTCTTCAGCTCACTGTGACTCAGACTGCGTTTTCACTCTCACCTTCCTTCTTCATTCGGTTCTTCATTTATCTGTAACTTTGACATTTTGACACTTTGACAAATTTCGTTTCATTTGTTTCGAAATGCTCATTCTTTTATCATTCATAATGAGGCACAACAAGAAAGATTTATGATAGTTTCACAACAAAAACAGCCCTACTAGAAAGGAACAAAGTATTATTAAATATAATCAAATCAAAAAAAGTCAAAACATTTTGCCTGGCCAGATTTCTTAACAGTAGAATAAAACCCTAGCCACTACTGGGCCTTGAAACTAGAAAGAAATGAGATGATTTAAAGCTGCAAAATCAGGGGGAAAATGTATATATGTAATATACACCTTCCTTCTGCACACAGAAGAAAATATCAAGAGCTGCAGCTTTAAGATAGACGTAATAATTTTTATAATAATAATAATTTTTGAAATTGTGCATTAAAGTCAGTCTTAAAATAAGGAAAACAGTCTTGTTCCTCTGCCTGGATATTTTTTCAAACCATTGTTTTAGCTTTTTACTGGTTAAATCTAGCTCGGTATCAGCTGGAATATCTTATTAAGACAAAGTTAGATATATTGTCTTAAAATCAGGTGAATTTTTGCTTGACAAGATTATTTTATTTTCTTTTTAGCAAAAAAAAAACCTAAGACTTTTAAACTTTCTTCATTGTGCATCTATCCCCTCACTTTGTCTGGGGGAGGACAGCAAAATGCAAAACCTGACACATTTATATGTTTAAGGAGACAAGTCTCTATTTGTCCTATTTTGACAGTTTTGCGTGGCAGTTACCTGGCCTATAGATGACATTTCACTCCAGTAACAGCACAGCTAGAAAATATAACTTTCCAGAAAGATGCTCTGCCATTATTGCCGTTTAAACGAAAACAATGTGTCGCAAGCTCCTGAATTTCAGCTTTAATTCTGAAAGCTGCAGTCGTTACGAACCACTCATGCAACCGTAAATCACACACCAGGCTCTTCTTCCTGCCCAGGCAAAGGTGGCATCAGCTGTTCTTGTTGTTAGCACAAACCCGGCTGAGCGACCGAGCAGGAGGTGACTAAATTGAAGCCTTGGGGGTTGGGGTGGGGGTGTTTCATCCCCTGCCAAAACCT
>JAPQRN010000012.1:19784155-19848926 GCA_037367275.1 Coranthus polyacanthus
ACTGTAGTTGTGGTTAATAGGTTCCACTAACAAGACTGTAAAACGACTTTGTTAAGCAATGTTTGATGAAGTTTACCCTTTTACTGAGTCAGTAAGCTAGCGCTTAGCATTAGCTCACCTCTGACCGCTTGGGCTCCCATAGTTTTGCCCATTTTGTCCAAATATGGTCACGTCCAGATCCAAAAAAGCCAACATGGTGACAGCCAAATTGCAAACTACTGGCTTCAAAACAGCAGTTCAGAAACTAATGGTTGATGTCACGGTTCCTCTGTCCACTAATAAATCCAGTCTATGGTTAACTGTCTTCCTGGGTTAAAGAAATGGGTACAGTCTCCTCTGTTTCAGCTGCAAGGCATCCTCTATAAATCTTGCCAAAACAAAAGTCTCCACATTAAAAAGCCAACTCAACATATGGGCATCAGACAACCAAAACAAATCATTTGAATCCTCTGAAACAGATAATTTATCAAGTCACTGTACAAAGGACAATAGAATCTGAAATAAATTTCTGACTTGTGCCCTATGGATAGACCCAGATATATGTGAGAGTATAAATAGATAGATCTGGAGTTGTCCTTTGACATATGAAGCACAAAACAGATGATGATGTATGCACCAGGATGCACAGCCTTTATATGGTATAATCAGGATGTTAATTCTACTGATTTACAATTCCACTGAACACACACCGTAAGCGCAGGTGGCATTTATGTATAATCATTTACACACTTTTCTGAAGTTGTAAAGTGTTTACTGAAGCCATGAATATCATGAACTATACCGACCTCTTCAGAAACAATGCGCGCATTGAATCCGAGTCCAATCTGTGTTTTAGATTCTTGGACTTCAGTGTAAAAGGGACATGTGCAACTGTAGTATTGTGCGATTTCATGATGATAGATGAAAAATCTGTTCACACATGGGCTCAATCAGACATGACACAGACTTTGTACTCTGCAGCTGGCAGTTTAAAGTCTATTTAATGTCCAGGCCAACCAATTCAGACATTAACACATTCATGTTTGGAAGATTTCAGGGGTGGCGGTGCACGTGTGGAAGAGGCTGAATGTAATGGACGTATCGTTATGAAATGCAGATTTAGTAAACAGCTGAATGCTACTTAGACGGTGAGTCTCTGTTATTTTGGTTACTGTCACCCCTTCTTCACTCGCCCTCAGGCCAAAAAATAAGGAACACTGTCTAACAAATCTCAGTACACTGTCATGTTCACTAGAGGATAAAGCCTTTTGATTGAAGCAACAACGCCTTTACCATCCCCTGTCATCACCCTCAGGCCAAATTAGACATTTCTGAGTATCCGAATGCAGTCAAATCCTCATCAGGTTGTGTTGATCAGTCTCATTTAAAAGATAAACACTCTTTATCACTTTGTATTTGGTTTATGTACTCTCTTCAAGTAGAAACTACATAATCATTTCTGCATTAGGATTATTAAAAGTCATTCAAGATGAGTCCGGCGGCGATGCAAGATTTCCTCCATTGCTAGAAGTGATTCATCATGTAACTGATGCACTAATCAATGCCAGAGTCATTCAAAATGAAATTTAAAATTCTCCACGAGTCTTTATTTGCAAAATTGCTAATTACTCTGTAATGCATTCATTACCTTTTACTACAGAGTCTCATCGTGGTCTCTTTGTGCAGCTTTGGGGCTTATGGGTAATTCCAGTAATACTGAGAGAGGAATGAGAGCGGTTTATGAAGACTCTCGCCTCAGCCACAGATGCTGCCCTGCGTGTTTTTGTTCCTTGGGATGAAAAATGTAATTTTTCCATCTGTCATCTATCATCGTGAAATCACACAATACTACAGTTGCACATGTAGTCCCTTTTTAAACTGATGTCCAAGAATCTAAAATGCCGATTGGACTCTGATTCAATGAGTGTATTGTTTCTGAAGAGGTCGGTATAGTTCATGCTATTCATTATGCTTTACATCCGGCTGTTTATCTCACAGCCTTGAGCAGTATTGACTATTGGCACAGCTTTTTGTTTGTGTGTGGGTGCTTGGATGAGTAATGAAGTCACATTGTATTTTTTTCCCCAGCTGATTGGCTTATTAAAGCTGTAACATCCTCTTTGAAGCAATGAGATGGTATTGATCGTAGCCTTAAATCTATAGCTGCCTGGCTCTTTAGAACAGCGGTGTCTCTCCATATGTGTCATTATAATGTTATTATTTGAAGAGGATTATTGTCCCTGTGCTCTGCCCCAGTATCGCTCATGGTAAACGGCTCTCTGATTCTTTTCTTTATTAGATGATGCGAATAAAAATGCATTGCTTGTGTGAGTGTTGAGAGGTCTTTTTAGGGGCACATTCAGCATGAAACCAAGAAATACCAAAACGTGCTGGTGGGTTGCAAATTCCACCCACTACTCAGGCACATTAAAGGAAACCCACTGACCTCAAGATCCCGCTGTAATAATTACGTTTTTGCAATTATCTTCAAAAACAGCTTGGCCCACAGTCAAAATTCTTCCATTCTTTCATTTTGGTCTCTCAAGTCATGTGCTTTTTTTGCTCCACTGGTGTTCTGCTCTAAAAATGTCAATTTTTTTAAAAACTTTTTCTCAGTTTTCCCATTTTCAAGATCTCATCAGAAACCGTCTACGGAATTTTGTTGTTATGTTCAGTATGTTTCACTTTTCACACTTCTTCACAGATGTGAAGCTTATATTTTGCTTCGTGTATTGACTGCATGGATCCATATGAGATTTGGTTTGCACGACTGATCTGGGGTCCTGACTCATGATGAAATTTGATAATGATTGATTAAAGTTGGCGTCCCTAGTTTTGCACATGTGGTGTCATTGCCTCAACTTGTAAAAACTTGTGTGGAAAACCATGATCCCCACTGGTGCAGTTAGTAACTCAACTTCCTCTCTTGGTCTTCATACTAAGGTCCAGGAGGTTGTAGCACTTCATGTAGGGCTGCAACTAATGATTATTGTCATTGTCGATTAATGTTTTGATTATTTTCTCAATGAATCAATTAATTGTTTGGTTTATAAAATGTCAGAAAAGTGTTTCTCAAAGCTCAGAAAAATCACTCAAACCAATCATTGATTATCAGAACGCTTGTCGATTAACGGCTGCAGCTCTAGATTCACAGATGTGCTCATTGACGTCATCTCGGCTGCTTCCCGTGACGCCTGTGAAACATCTTTTTACAGTGACAACCGTAAGATCAGCTACTCAGGCCAATGTAAGGACTTCCCAAACAGCTCAGTGTTGTCGTTCATCTCTCAGGCCGACGGTTGAGGGTTCAAACCTGCCACTGCCCTCCTTCAACCGGTCTTAATGCTAAATCTTTAAGTTCTTCTCTGTCTCATTATTTTCATCTTGCATCCGTGAAAACCACCATCTCATTAAGAATTAAAGAAGAAACAAGCTTCCCAACGCTCCCAATCTGCCTGGACCCTGATCACTGCAGCTTGCGGCTATGTTATTTAAATAATTTTGTTTAGTCTGTTTCTTTTCTCTTGAGCAGTAATCAGTTCCATTATGTGTTACATGGTACAGTAAAGGGAAACAAGAAGATACTCCGATCTTGTCTTACTGCTCAAGACCTAACCATCCTCTGTACAATCTGTAAACCCTTCTTCTCTTCCTCAAATTGAACCTGTTACTTGCCCTACCACCTTTCCTGAACAGATGCCTGCAAATACACAAGAGCCACTAAGATTGCAATCAGAAAGTTTAATAAAAATATGATAATTTTGCAGCCCAGACTTAGGTTTACCTTCCAGTACTCTTGGCTTTTGTGGCTTATCACTGCTGTCCTCCACGTCCAATAACCAAACAAATTTTCCTCCCTGGGCATATGCAAATTCAGTATTTGATGTTTGAAACAACATCAGCCAAATTCCTCACACGGGTATTATGTAATTAATAAAAAGTCGTGAGCTAAGCAGAGATGGCAAGTTAATATCCTCTGGGTAAGTGACTTGTCATCTATGCACAACTCTGCTATGTATATATTTTATTTTATTCTCTTTAGTGCATAGAAGTAAATCCCTTTATGATCATTCTCCTCAAAGAAAAAAAAGTAAGTTAGATGGCTTTATGATACAGTATATCCCCACCCTTCAATCTTGACAAGCAAAAAGAGAGAAAAAGGAAAAATTCAAATGGTGTGTTATTATGCATAGTTTCTCAGTTCTTTTCCCACATATCTCTGTTTAATACAGGCACTGGGCAGCTCGTACAGTTAAGGTTAGAAGCTTTGTTTCAGGTCACCACAGCAGCAGACGATTTTGAAGAGACGTCTGTTTTAGCAGATCCACCAAGCTTGTGTGAAGATAAGTTGAGACGTTGGGTTGTCAGGTGGTTTGCTAATTAACGTTCCTCCTACTTGACATTTCAAAGGAGGTTTCTAATTGCTGGTTATCTAAAAATTGCCAGGAGGCTTTGGTTCTGACAGCCGTAATGTTGCATTGTTATGTGTTTTAGGAGCTCTTGTCACAGTCGTTTTAATTAATAAATTAATTGTGTACACTGTTGTGATTTAATCCGCAGAGCAGTGAGGAAACCATTAACAAGCTGCGTGCATCTGGATGGAGAGTGTCTGTCGAGAGCATATGTTGCGCTGCCTCGTGCGATCTATCATCTGGTTTACATTCCGAGTACGACTGTGAATGTGTTTGTTTGCCGGTGTTCCCCGCAGATTGCCGCGAGATCCTCCTGCCGCTGATGACGGACCAGCTGAAGTTCCACCTGGAGAAGCGAGAGGAACTGAAGGCTTGCTGCCAGCTGCTCAGTGACATCCTGGAGGTGCTCTACAGGAAGGATGTGGTGAGGAACGAAACTCTTCAGCCTTGTGTATTTTTATTTCCCTTTGGAATAAACAGTGAGATAAGGGGGGGAAATCCAGGACTCCCTTTACAACGAAGGCACACATTTTGAATGTACTCATTATAAAGTTTTTAATTAATTTTATTGCCCCGTGTATCCTAGAAGGAGTACATTTTTATAGCAGTGCTAATTTACTAATGTGTACAGTCGTCCGGGGTGGCTGGTAGCGTTCTTCATCATTTTGAATATACTAAAAGAACATATTGATGAGCTCTCCTTCAACCCTTGCCGCTTTAGATCCACAGTGCACGGTTGGCCATACATACTGCCAGTTTAAGGAATTAAAGCTGCAATTCAGAATGATTTTTTCATCTCTGAGTATTGCAATTATTTGTTTGAGCGGACTATAAAAAGCTACACATGCTCATTGCAAGTTTACCAGAGAGATTATGTCTTAAACTTAAACTGCTCTCTCAGCAACAGTCCAATAACCACAGACACCAGATGCACAGAAGAACTGCAAATGTGCAGAAACTAGAAACACCACATTTGCATACCATTGTTGTCAATACTGTTTAACTAATCAAGTAATCAACAAGCGAATATGCAAAGATAATAGATGCACATATGAAGTGAAAACATATATTGCACTGAGGCTGCAACTAATGATCTTCTAATTGATTCCTATATCAATATTTTTTCATGAATCTATTGAGTCACGTCACCTAATCCTTTGGTTAATCTTTCAGCCTTTTATTCATGTATAAAGTGCCATGTTGCCCCAGTGTCTCCTGGTGGAGGCCTCACGGCAGTGGGTTCGATCCCGGCCCAGGCCTATAATTTGCTGCATCCTCTCTCTCTGCTCCCATCCCCTGCTTTTCCTGTCTATCTCTTCACTGTCACTCTTTAAAATAAAGCAGAAAAAAACTTAAGTGCTGAGAATGAAAAGGCCATTAATCTATCAGTCTGCCATTTATCACAAAAGTTAAGATTTATGCGACGTAGCCGTGTGCTCCACTAATCTTCCTTTTAAATAAGCATCATGGGTTGTTTTCTGCATTAATGTTGCTACTTTGCTGAACATTCTGAAAGTCAGAGTAATAAATGGCTAAATAAATCTGAACCACTTACCATCAAAGTCAAAGCAATGAATCAGCAAATGTGGGAGTGAACATCAAACTAACTGTAAAAATTCTAGGTGGGAGCGAAAAAAAAAAAACCATTCTTTTTTGAACCATGTATTATTTTCCCTCAACGTGATTTCCAGATTTCAACCGATTCTTTCGCCCCAAAATTACCCAAGTAAATACTGGAGCCATTTTTCAACATTCTGATCTTAAAATGACATTTCTCAGACACGCGGATCACGAGAAAATGGACTTTGTTTGAGGCCTGTCTCTGTCCCAGCAACAAACTCTCGTGAGATTCCGCAACACAAATCTCGTCTGAAGGGGATAGAAATAAAACGAATTGTAACTATGATAAAATAATGTTAGCTACCTGTAAAAAAGCGTGATGTTAGAGTATTATTATTTTATTTTGGACTCCATTAATGTACTTTCATTCATCCACGCAACGTTGTCAACCCTTCTGACCACGCCCACTGAGGAGACAGGAAGTGAACCGTTTCATATCATCTTCACCATCTTTGTATACAGAGGATCTTTGATGACGCATTGGCGCAAATGATGTATTTATGTAATAATTTCCATCCTAATATTTACATGAATGTGCAAAATATGTATGAAACCCATTAGAAATTTGAACAATTTTATATATTGACATACATGCCTAACCCATACGAAATATACTTTTAATATACGTACACATACAAATGTTACTATGGTTATTCCATGTATGTTTTAAACATACATCTTCAGATATCCAGAGGATTATATATCGCCTCATAGGAATCACACACAGGCATACGTGTCATATATCACTGTACATTTCCGTTTGGGACTGAAAGCAAAAAATTGATTCTTCAGTGGAGTCGACGTCACCCGAGCAGAAGCCTCAGACCTCACGCACACATTTCACATGCAAGCGGCGGCTTTACAAATGTGTTTCATCGCCTTCCATGGCCAGACTCCTGATGTCCTCCCTCAGGCCCACTCAGACTCCCCTCGCCATTGATCTCGGCAACCCGGCCTCCCACACGCCACTCTGTGAGGGATTATCCACCTCTACCACCCGCCCTGCCTTTCACACTGCTGACTATTTCTCTCTCTCTCTCTCTCTCATTTTGCTACTTTCTCTCCCTGCCTCGCTCTCTCTTTTATGCATTTCCTCTGCTCCTCAGTTCAAACATACATGCCCATTTGTCCAAACTAGTATGTGCAGAAATTTACCTTGTAAATATCGTAAAAAGCACGAGTCGATTGATCATGCAGCTGTACTTCGTTCAGGGTAAAGATTTGGTTTTAATTATCTTTTAGCCGTTAACAGATGATTCACATGGGAAATAACATTTTTGGCTGTCTTCTTGCACTACTTTCCTGCAGTATCTGGATACAGGCCTGGATTTTTCTCTTTTTTAAAAAAAAAAAAAAAAGCACTCTGGGAATCACGAAAGATGTGCGTCACACTTGATGCATTCGAAGGCAATATCTGAACTCCCTCCTCAGATTATTCTCCCCGGCGCTCCCCTGTGTGATTGTGCGAATACGTATGTGTGCGCGCGTGCACAGACTCGCATTGCACAAGTGTTGGAGCTGCAGTAAGAGCTATGTAAATTATTGAAAGTTTAGGTTGATGCCGCAGAGCTCGGGCTGCTTAGAGGATTCCAACCACAGACAGGTAGAAACAGCCTTCTGCTCACCGGAACTCAAGTCCAAGGAGAATCGTCCCACTTACGACAACAGCACAGACGCCCCATGGGTGTTTTCCCCTCCAAAGTCCTCGAAAACCAATGTATAAATCACTTTTTGCTGGATCAGTCACATTTGACAGGTTTGTTGGCAAAAAAATGCTTCCAAAGTATCTAAAGGATTGCAATTTTATGGCATCTCTTTGTACAGTGGTGACCAAATGCCATCAAAGGAAAAAGTTACTGATTTAAACGCTGTAATAATCAGCAGGATATCTCAAAAACTTCAAGGGAAATATTGTGGGAGGTTAGGACCAAAGATCCGTTTTTTGTGTAAATCTAGGTACAGATGTTTTTTTTTTTTTTAAAGAGTAGACACTGCTACATTTACTCTCATGAAAATAGTAAAGCAACCCTGATTTTCTGTCACTGCATCCCTTGAAATAAAGGAGAAATCACCCTATGTATGTAACATTTCCCTAAAAAACAAATGTATAGACTCAATAACAAACAATCATCCAGTGTTTGAAACATGTCTGGGTGTCGGCCTTTGGGCAGTAAGTAAGCGAGAAACGTTACGTACTTTAAACTCCGTACAGAAGTAGATGAAGCATGTTTTGGTGAAACAGATGCCCTAAAATGTTGTAATGTCAGTTGATTTTTTGGCAAATGTCTCGTGGGACTATCCACGTCCTCTCCCCTGTGCACTGATTTACATGGATGTCTTCATTCTTTCCAGGGTCCCACTCAGTGGCACGTGCAGATCATCATGGAGAAACTATTGAGGACCGTGAACAGGACAGTCATTTCAATGGGCCGCGACTCTCCTCACATTGTAAGTCAGCTGTGGCTTCCTTCTACTGAAACTATTACAAGTATGATCACAACTGCCTCTCCGTCTGTCTGTTTTTAGACTTTCACTTTAGCTGTTGTTCTCCCATGAGCTTGTCGCTCATGTAGTGTACACCAGGAGATTGTCTGTGGCAAACACGTTCTCACTTCACTGGAAATACTCTGTTTGGTCCAGGCGAGGGGGGGTCGAGTATGCAGGAGACAGGACATGACACAAAAAGTCAGCTCTGTTGTTCACAGGACATAATTTTTTATTATGGTGGACTGCAAAGGGATGTGTTTCGTATTGTTGTTAGACATTTCATCCGGGGATGCACCAATTCTGAAATTCTGGGCTGATGCCGATGTTTAACATATCAATTTGGCCAATTCCAATGCTAATACGATGTTTCTGTTTGTGTATGTTGTTTTTGTTGTTATTTCTTCTGCCTTTTGTGCCTAGGAACCAAGAAATCTTTGTTATTACATTATATTTTGAAGTCTTTCTGACCTTCATCTTACTATCTTTGAATGATCACAAATTCAGTCTTAAAACACAGCACAACAGATAAACATCGGCCACTGCCACCGGTGAAAGGTCATCTTATTTGCCATTAGCTGATGTCAGTCCACAAGGTCGATATAAGCAGATATCTGTGAAGAACTGGTATCAATAGTGTTGTTGAAAGAGCAGAAAACATTACAAAACCACACAGAAGAGAGTTTGAGGACAGTACACACTGCATGATGATGGGGTGATGGTTAAAAAGCCAATGCCTCTGATTCTGTTTACTTTGGTCTCACGCCTCATGATGAATATGTCATTGATTCCCACTTACTTGGTGGGAGTAGTCTGGACAATCTCCTGTCTCTGTTCATACCTACATGACACCTGGTCAGTGTCCGAGGCAACCTACCCAGTCACGTTCACACACACACCAAATACTGCTATGGGAATACATTTACTTCCTCTTGCAATGGATGTTGGAGATGCAATCCGCGTTTGTGTTAAAGACACACTAAGCTAAGACTCCTAAGACATAATTCTTATTCCCTTTTAGGAATATTTTGTCTCCAGTTACACATACATTGTGATTAACATAGATGATTGTCTTGCAGTGTGTCAAGTACTGGAGAATTACTATATCTCGCTACCATCGTTATTGTGAGCGACATATTGCGATAGCATCATAATGTGATTGGCATCCCTGACATAACCCCGCCCCACTCACCGTCTGGAGTTCACTTCAAGTGTGAAAGGGGCTCTACAAACTTGTACAGCACATAGTCTGCCTCTACTGTATTAGCAAGGGCCACAACAACATGAAGCGCACACACAAAACCCTCTACCCATGGGGGCATCGATTTTTGTCCCCACGGTGACACGAGTCCCCCGTGGGGCAGCCTGCACTCAGGTCAACGTCCCCACCAGGATAGAAGAACAAGGACTGCACACACACACACACTCTAATTTGAGTCCTCTGTACCACAACAATCTTAACTCCCACAGGCACAGTGCAACTCCAATTTCATTCCAAAGCTATCATTAAAGGTAAAGTCTACCTTGGCAGAATGCTTTCACACACCCCCAATCTAAGAGCGGCTTTGATCTGCTCATATCTCCAGCCAGTTGTTTGTCTTCGGATCTGTGTGTGTGTGTGTGTGTGTGTGTGTTTTGCTTTTGCTGTTGTGTGTGTTGTTTGTTTGTGTAATCCCTAACTTATTAGAACATTTTTGATGTTTGATGCCCCCCCCCCCCCTCTCCCTCCGTTGCCGTTAGCATCCTTTTCCGAGCCACTCTCTGAGCTGGAGCTCACTGGCAATTAATGCACTTATCAGTCATCGTATACAGTAAATATGCTGTCTGTCTGATGTGTGTGTGTGCATGCGTGGCTAAGCCTTCATCCATTTTTATGAGTCCAAAGAGTGAAATTAATATCAACTCTCATATCCTTGACTCATGAATATCAACTTCTGTTTTTTTTTTACTCCACTCCATTTCATTCTGCTGATACCAGTGTTTGTTAAAGCAGTCTGTACTTTGGCTTGTGATGTGACTTTGAAAGTTAAACTTGGCTAATATGCATATGTAGTTTTTTTTTTTTTTTTTTAATGCACAGTTTTATGATGAAGATGATTTCTCTGAGGGCAAGGTACTTCTACAGCCCACTTAAACGGACTTAAATAATGAGAGAGTGCTTTTCTTTTTTTTTTTATACTTGTACGTATAGGAAAGGTTTCTGCTGGTATTCTATGTGTCTTATCTTTTCCCTGTCTTGTATTATTTATTGTGCATGTCAGTGTGTGCGCATACAGCAGCTCATCTGTGAAGCAGCAGGAAACAACATCACCTGTTTAAATGGAAGCATATCTGTTTTTTATTACCAGTCACTGAGCTACTCCAGCAGAGAGTGATTTAATAAAGCCAACAGTGTCCCAAGTTATCAGGCACTAATCGTCCTCTGTGTGTGTTTGTTTTTATGTTACAGTGCTTCAGTACTCCTCCTTTGTCCCCCGAGTCCTGTTTTACTCTCTCACTTTCTTTCTTCCATCTTTGTTTTCTTTCTAAGTTGCAGTAGAGTGCATTTGGATTGCAGATTGTGCGGCCGTACCCTCCTTTCCGTCTCTACCTCTGTCTGAAGAAATTCTAGCAATGCACCAAGCTAATCATGTACTTGGGGAGTCCTCTGTTGTGTAACAGATCACCAGTGTGCGTCGAACTGCATAATGTAAAGCTAATGAAGCTGTGAGTCGAGCAGAAGCCTCCCGTGCTGCCCCTTTACATCTGGCGGGGGTCTAGGACTCCCACTTACTCCCCCCCCCCCCCCCCTCTAGCTGTTGCCAGAGATAGGGCAGGTTCTGCACTGACCTGCATGGCTTGTGGTCAGAGGTTATACACTGGCTTTGTGCTTCTCTTTTGCTCTGGGTTATTTTTTTCCTGTTATTTTATTTAATTTTTTTAAGATTATTTTTTTTAGGTATTTCTGCTTTATTGGACAGAGGCAGTAGTGAGAGGGGGGAACATGTGGTAAAGGCCCGGGTTGGATTAAAACCCGAGCCACTACGGCCGTGCAATATGACGACATGTATTGTGCAACAATAGAAAAATGTCTTGTTTGATGCTCGGCTTTATTCTTTGTTTCATTGTGTCAATAAGACACACTCTTTATGTCAATACGTTTCATTATTTTGACAATGCTTTGTGTGCTTCCACATGCAAAGAGGAAATTTGCAAGAAGGCAATGCAAGCAAACATGGAAAAGAATGAACATAACACAGAATGGGGTGATTCTGAACAGGAGAGGGACAAAATGAGGCGCTTGTGCCTAAAAGGGAGGGTTACTTCTGTTGCATGTTTGCCACTGTACTTTAAAAGTGTTTACCTTTTTATACATTATTTCATATAATGGTAATAACAAATGGTTGCAAATCGAAGGAGAATCATAATCATTTGTCAGCAATTTTACCTGAATATATAAATCAGAATGTAGTAACAAAAGGACCTTTCTATGCAGGCTGCTGCAGTGAGGACTCAGCCTTAAAATGTGCTATATGCACCGTCAGGACGCCCTGCTTTCTCTTCTTTTTCGCTCAAGTGGGGTTGTTTGGATCATGTACTGCGGATATGGAATTTGCCTCCTACTTTGTCTAAAAGGCTATCAACACTCATGAGGGCATCATATGCAGGTGTCCTTTCTGCTCTATTATACTAAGTGCATCCATTTCAGCACCCCCCCTGTGGTGGAGGTAAAATGACGTTTCCTGCCTCCAGCCGCGGCTGCTGAATAATGTTAAAGCAGACCAGCCTCTCTTCTGGTTAATGAAACTGCTCTACCTACGACCTCCCGCTGTCCTTATCAAAGCTATCTACTTTGTATACATGTGCTGCTTTTATTGTCCCTACTGACCTCTGCCTTTTGGCAGCTAAAGCCTCTATAGCTAGCTAGCTACTGTACTTGACTGCCTCGACATTTCCTCGACAGTACCTGCATAATATTTACTGTGCACAGAGTGTCCCTTTACGCAGTGGGAGTTAGAGGTCACATCAAACACTGTGGCTCTTTTTATTCAGATATTATATGTTACATGGTACTTGAGACCGAAGCTGCATTCGAAGCAGGGTATCCGAATCATTATTTAATGATCAATAGGTTGGTGTGAATTTTTAACAGCTATGAGACCCAGTTAGTGCTGCTCGAAGTGTTGTATCTTTCTAATCAGAGACCCGTTGTTGGAGCCTCTGGGCGCTGCTGCCTGCTCTGCAGGCAGCTTGTGCGCTGCTGCTCACACATCACTGCAGCCAACCACCGACCTTGTTCTTCTGAGTGGCAGGCTCTTACATTTAGATTTATGCATTAACGTTCGACTCTGTCTCCCGCCTCTCTTCTCTTTCCTTTCTCCTGGTGATGGTGGACACAGAATATTGATGAGAATGATCACAGCGATGGCTCGGGGGTGTCAGTTTTGTTGTGTGTTGTCACTGCAGTGCTATGCCTGTTAGGGACTTAGACACAGCATCTCCACACATTTGCATTGTTGGACATCCTAGCAGGCTCTATCTTTATATTCATGTCCACCCTCGCACAGGTTGAGATGAGTTGCTGGGAATCCATTTACATTAGGATAGTAGCAGAAACATTTTGGCTGTCCCTGCTGAAATTACCAAGTTCTACCTTTCATGCCCTTGAATAACATTTCCTCTTTTTAAGCTTCTGAATGAGCCCTGCAGATATACAAGGAGAGAAAGCTGTGGCTGGAAAAAAATCACCAGCTTTTCTTTTTTGCTCTTTTAAAGTTTCGACCAAACATTATTTTTGAGTTTTACAGAACCAAACCTTTGTGTTTTTGTTAGTCTGTCATGTTAGCCACACTGACCTTTGCATATTTTGTTATGTGTTGTCAGCCAACACCCAAATGTCAGAAATTAATAATGCTGGAGAGGGTAGCTGCATTGTCGTGATGTCAAAAAATAACTAATTGAACTTTTCATAGCTCCAGTTTTTGGACTCGCCCACAACAAGTTGTGGCCATCTTGGCTGCAGTGCTTCATGGTTATTCTGTTGATTTTCCTGCAGTGTGCAGAGGGAATGGAGTGTAGAGCTGCAGGGGGAAGGACTCGGTGTTATTGATTGACAGTATGGGGCTGACCAGCTATAGGGGCTGGAGCCTGTTCTTTGCTGCATGCACTCACTGACCGAATATATTGCAACACTGCTGTTTCAATGACTTTTATTCATAATAGGATCCTCTCTTTATCTCTGACTCTTTCACTCTCTTTATCTCTGTCTGTCTCTGTTTCTCTACAAATATTTCTCTCGGCATCTCCCTCTCTGTGTCTCTTTCTCTCCTGCCGACCAGACTGCAGCAGAGCTCTTACGGAAAAGAAGCATAGTGAGATATGGCACTGCATCATAATGCCTCAAACATGCACTTATCGCTCACTCGCCGCACGTCTCCTGCACTGAAACTTTGACTGAGCGTCCTCTTGTGTTTATTGACCCTGCGACAGCTCCTGTCAGCCGTGTGCTCACTGTCGGCGCTGTGTGAAAACCACAGCGACATGCGTAGGCGCTCGCCGCCCTCAAACCACAGAAGACCGTGGTTAAAGGGTGTACAAAATAGAAGTTGTGAAGAAGCGCCGGGCGTCTTGTCTTTACCCTCGGTCCTGTGCTGTTAACATCCACCCGAGGGGAAGCCCTGTGGAAATGACTCAGCTGGTCGGAGGTTGGGGGGGGGGGGACAAGAGGGCCTGTGTAGCCCTCGAGCAACAGCAGCTCCCCAGGGCCTCGTGCATCCATGTGAGGGTGACTCTGCCGCTCCGAGGCGTTGTCCTTTCCAGCTCTGTCCCCAGTTTACCTCAACACCTCTCCTGATTGTTGGACTTTTCACTTCTTAACACCAGGCAAGTGAACGTACATGCACAAACTTCCCCACAGCACTGCTGCTTGGCATTAAAGGAAGGAGGGTAAGGGCAATAACTCTAAGCTTCGGATCAAAAGCGGGTTTCAAAAAAACGGCACCAGAATCCCTTCGCTGCTTATCCCCTTGTTGTATGCTGGTCTCATCGTGTGCCATCCTACTGCTTCAAAGAGATGTAGGGCTGATTTTAGGTTTATTTTCAACCTCACCTCCGGCTTTTCATCTCCTGAGAATGTCGCGGTGCTTGTTTTGCATGCAGAAGTATGTAACCTTGTGGCCCAAGTAAAATCAGAAAATAAGTTAACAGCAGATGCCATGCTGCTATGCTACACCTGCTTCCCTAAAAGATATCCCGTTTACTCCAGACTCCAGATTTCTCTTTTTATTTTTCATATTTTGCATATTAAATACCTTTTTATTTTTTCTCTTTTTAAAAAAACAGTATAAAATACACAGTATTGCACATAATAAATCAATTGCACTTCTTTAAGGTACAGATAAACATCTAGTTCTTTCTTGATGCTACAGTATAACTACTGAAAGAAACCGATCGGCATGTACAAGAGTGGAGGTGTGAATGTAGCCAACAGAAAGCAGTATGTTGTTGGAGCTTGTGAAGGTCAGACCAGTGATATTTAATAGGTTTTTAATGTATTATTGTGACAGTAGCTGAAGATTTTTTTTTTTCTTATGCCCTTGTGCATTTCCTGTGTTTTGGGGCAGTGTTTTTGGCTTTGAAAGTAACTTCACTTTTATGCTTCGGCAAGCACTGCACTGTTGTTTTCTTTTAAATATTGGCTGCTCTCCCACTCATTAAAATGGTATTAGCCCTATTTGATGCTATACAACATATCTATATATAGAGAATCCAAATATTATTTTAGCTGTACATTATCTTTGAACCCTGTATGAAGACTCTAGATGAATTATTACTTTACAGTCGATTGATGAAAAGCAATGGGAAGGAGGTTATATAATTTAAAAGGGGAGGGGAAAGGGGAAGAAAACAGCGTTTCATTCTTTTTCTTCTTTTAAAAATTGTTGTTGGAAAAAGCTAGAAAAAATCCTGTAAAATCCGAGGGTTGTAAAAAGCATGCGAGGCGACACGCCTGCCACCCTGCACTGTAGAAGCCCTGGTCGTGGTCAGAAGTGGCACATTCAGGCTTAGTTTCAGTAGCTAAAGAAGTAGCTGATGCAGGAAACTGCAGAAATACAATCACAGCTACCTTCTGCTTCCCCTCACTTGTTCTGAGAACAGGCCGTAGTTATTTCACTTGGTGTACTGACTGAAACAATAACTTTTTATTTTCAGTATTTTTATGGCTGGAGCTATCTAGTTTGATACCAATGAAGCAGGTTTGACTCCACTTTTTTCTTTACTATATGCAGACAATATGGAGTGTGACGTTGGAACTAGAATATGAAAAAGGAAATGAAATCAGAAATTATTCTCCTATTATTTTTTTTTTAAATACACAGCCCCCTTTCACTGCAGCTCATTTGAAACATATTCCACTAAACCTTAAAGTGAATGTATATAGATATATTTATATATATTTAAATAGAAAAAAGTACATTGACGCCTAACTTTGCAAATGTTAATAAGAAAATAATTATTATTTATTCATTCTTTACTTCAAAGTCAGTTGATTCAAGGAGACATTTTAGCGATGGATAGAAAGTTGATCATAGAAGTCCAATAAACACCTTTGACTTGTTTGTCCTTCAAGTCTCTTCCTTAAATATTATGAAAGTCTTCATTCTGTCACGGTTACTTGGTGATCTACATGTGTCAGTTAATAGTCAAAATAGTTCTTTTTTTTAATTATTATTATTCTGGAGAAAATGTATCCTGAACAGTGTTAATTGTGCTTTGCGGTACGGTGATATGCTGTTGATGTAGACCTCAGAGCATTGTGGTTAAATCGCCAAACCTCTCCGGGAGGCTGGGCAGAAAGACAAAGTCCCATCTGGTGAATAGAAATGTGACGGTCATTGAACAGTTATCATAGAATAGGACCCCGTAGACTCGAGCTAGAAAAATATATGCAAATAGATTGAGGGAAATCAAATTTGTCTTCTCACCTTGCTGATCTCCAAATATGTTGCCCTGGTGTAATTTCACACCCTGTTTGAAGAAATTAATTCAAAATAACTCTGAATCCATTTTTGGTAAGCATGACATTGCGATTTTTCCATGGAATCCACATTTGTTTCCCATTAAACATCCTGTCATCTCTGAGAAGGAGTTCAGTATCCAGTGGGTGCGACTGTCCGTTACAAGTGGTCTACAGAAAAGCCACAGAGATGTGAGAAAACATAAGATGGGTGATGGGTCAACAATCAAATATTTGACAAGGAGACAGATGCATAAATCCTGTGCATCGGTGGCGGCGGGATGGGCGGTCCTGTGTTTTGTTTTTTCAAAGGAACCAAAGTTTCCAGCGAGCGTGCTTCTTGGAGTCAGCTTTGGACTTGCGTTTTGGGGTGGAGGTGAAGGCCTCCTGGGAGTAAGGCAGGGGGGGGAAGTGGGTGTCGTCGGTAGGGCAAAGCCTCTTCATCAGCGGCTGCAGCTTGTCCTCCTGCTGCTTGAAGTCCAGCTCCACACTGCAGCAAAGAGAAAGAAAGACGCATAATCAGCCCCGTCATATTCGGTCATAATGCCCTTTTTTTTTTCTTCACTGTTGCAGCTTTGTGCTGTTACATTAACGCTACCTCTGTCGTTTTCTCCTTAAAGAAACTATAGGTTCACCATTCTTCATGTCTGTCTATAGAACACTATTCAGGTTCCCATACTGAAACAAATTTTGTTTACTGTGATCGTTCCTTTTTTTCATATTGGACACTTACTGATTCCTTCATTATGTCCTTTCATTGTAAGGGAAACACAGCCTTTTTAGTATAGTCACTCTTTATGTTTCCCTGGACAGTGTTTCCCTATTGATCTGTGCTGGAGCGATGGTAACAAAAAGGGTTACATTATGTTTGTTCTAAGATGAGATTTAAAAGCTTTCTACGTGATGTATCTGAATCAGATGGAGCCTCAAATGGTCTTCATATATTTGTGAACAAAATGGTCTGTTCATTTCGTCCCCATCACTTAAAGTGAAAACACATTGTGAAGGGATGTACCCAGATACAGTAGGCAGGGTTTTCCCTTCCATTATAAGGCCTAGGTGCAGCTCCTAAGACATTTTGGGCACCACCCGAGCCAAATGAATTTAAAATCAACATGGAGAACAGCAAAACTAACTAATGCCGCTTTTCTACCGACGGTATCAGCTCGACTTGACTCGACTTTCCTCGACTTGGCTCGGTTTTGGCACCAGCTCGCTGCATTTCCACTGCAGGTACAGTACTGCCTCATTGTGGCTGGTTGTCATAGCGATGCCACGTAAACATACTGTCATCTTCAGAGCGACGGTATAATCTCTGAAATAAAACGTTATTTTAAGATTTTTTCAGGCGAGAATACAGTTGTTTAGGCCCAAATCTGTGGTTAACTTATCAAGATAGAGCCTACTTGAAAATGTGCTCCTACTTTTTCCTGAGATTTCCCACTAGCTTGGCTTAGTGTCCTACGTCCTGACATCATGACACAGATACCTATTGACCAATCTGTGGTCTGCAGGATTTTAGATCACGTTTCCTGTGTCTAAATAAATAGTACTACATCTCTCATAGTTTAAAGTTTAGCCAATGAACCGTCTTTCTTCACGCTTCAGTCATTACCAGGATAATAATATAACAACACAGTATAACATTTTTTATATATCTAGAGTGAATATCAACACTTTCCCATAAAAAGGGAAATTCAAATAAAACTTCTTGGCAAAATAACCAGTCAAAATGTGGGATTTTTTAGCAAAGTCTGTGGAAGTTATAAGATAGAACTGTATTAACATGAAAGTTTATTCATTAGTCATATTTATTCATTTGATTTCAGCAACACATGCAATGCATGTGCAGATACAATACAGATTTCTTGGATGTTCAGCACAAATTTCACCCCAAGCCAGTGAAAAATGAGCAACTGGTGAGGCTTGGAATACACTTAGTACTGATGAAATTTAGCTCCGGGGCCAAACTTCAAAAAATTCATAACTAAAAAAGTCTTATGGAGTAGAGCTTTGGCATTTTGCAAGGTCCCACGAACTTAGCAGAAGTTTTCACATGGATTTATTTCTAGAAAATCCTTGACATGGACTGGGAAAAGTTCTGAATTCTAGGCTGTGCTTTGGCATGGAACGCGAAGAATTTTCACAAAAAAATAGAGAATTGATTTCAAACCAACCTTTAGTTGTTTAATCCTGGCCTTCATTTGAAAAGTCCCATTGTGCATGTTTTCTTTGACACTGAAAACTCACAGGTTTCTTTCTCTCCTTCCTGCCTTGTTCTTTTTTTAAAATCTTGACATGTTTTGACTGCCTTACTACTCTGTAACCAAATGAAGTATCTACGCCGTGGCCTGTTCTCACTTGACCCCCGTGCAGGCATCTGTCACAGCACTGCTCAGCCTGACAAAGTGACCTACATTTCCCTCTAACATGCTTATTCCCAGAAAAATCTCCCAATTTAGACTGCGTTTGATTGCATTTGGCTGCTCGCTGCTGTCATTGTTGTTTTGTTTTTTTTGTCTTTTTGCCTCTATAGCGATTCATAAAAGAGAGGGATGCCTATTTGGATTTTTTCCAGTGAAGGGTGCGTTTTGAAACACAGGATTATTTGCTTGTTTGTTCTGACACTCCAGTCAGAGCGTGGTTACTGATGTGAGTCTTTTAGGATTTCAGTTTATATTTTTGTTGCTTTGATCGCTGCACAACATTGCAACATCAGGAAAGGTAACAGGGATGCTGAATCGTTTAATTCCACTATTTCTTTTCTGTGTACTCGACGTTTTCCCCTGGGTACAGGGAGGATTTATCTGGACCAGCCAGCATTGTAATCCCACGCCCGCGCACATCTGACTACTAGGTTCGGCTAAGTGAAACTCAGATTACAGCCTCAGCTGCGGTAAATGCAGAGTGACTTTAATCTGCTAAAGCTTTCTCCGGCCACTGGCCTGAGTCGGGCTGTTTGGCGACTCCCACCGATATAAAGGCAGCAGGATCCACCTCATGAATACCCCAGTTAGTCTGGTTAGACGGTCTACCACTGTGGGAGATTATCCCATGTCAAGGTGAGCCGCTGTGATTGAAAAGCAAGGCATCTAAAATGATTGCCTTTTGTAAATAATTAAACTTTTTTTTTTCGAAGGATTTTCTAAGAGAGACACGTTTTTCAAATCCACACTGGTTGCAAGCATTTCTAAGTACAGCCAACTAATACTATCCAGACCATACGTGTCATTTTTTTTCTTTTTTAAAGCTTGGCCAATTCCAGATAATGTACCACAGCAAAATAAGATGACTTTAATGACGTACGTTGATGCTTTTGCCATTTATTAGAGCAGAACAGACGTAAATGTAGGCGTCTGACAGTAGACAGTGAACGTTGGGTGCTGAACCAGACACTCAGCACTTTGCATTTGTTTGACTCAGGCCTTTACACAAGGCAGAGAACACTGCAACCATTAGCAATAAATCACGCTGTACAGGCTGTTAATTGTAGTGGTATAAATCCACTTCAATTTGGGTGAAGAGTTTCTGTGTTGGTGCAAACCTTTACATGTGTGTATTAATGCACAGAGTTGTCTTCACTCCCACGGCGAACTGTCTAGTGTTTTAACAAACCCGTTTCTTGTGATTGAGTGGTGATAACAAATTAGTTTTATACATTTTCGTTGTGCAAGAGGCTTGACTCAGCATTACATTTGGGCCTTTGGGACTTTCAAATCTGATCTACTGATAATCTTCTACACTGTTTTCCCAACACCCACCTTAATTTAAAGGCCGAACGGGTTTCTGTGGTTAGATTTTGGTGCCAGTGGTTCCCAAACAAAAATCACATCTTGACTTGACTTGTCTGAAAGTCTTTTTTTAACATCTTGTTAATTTTTTTTTGTTGTTCCCTCTTTTACATAATTTTCGTCTTGTTACGTCTTCTACATCTTGTATCATCTTTTACATCTTATATCATTTATAAACTCTTCCAGAGAACACTATTCTGCTACTCTAATTCAGAAAATTAATTCACGTATCATATTATTATGTATTTTGCTCTGGCTGCTCCTACGTTTTGCAGAGGCAGCTGTTGACTATTTCATCCATTGTGTATGTGGTTTTTTTTTTTAACTTGTAGCTTTTTTAAGTGATGCAAACATGTGCCCTTATCACAAAACAAGTAAATAAAAAAAAATATAAGTAAATAAATAGATCAGAGCTGACACTTTTAAATGGTTTTAAATCTTTTGTTTTCGGGAAAGTTGCAGGAAGGAGTACATGCAGAAAACTCAAATAATAGTTTGAAAGTTTATACAATTTCACTGTAACGATAACTTCAGTCTGATCAATAACACTGGAATAATAGCATTGGACTCCACAGTGTAAAATATAGTAAAAATAGGAAAGACGGTCCTAATTTCCCAGGTCTATTAGAGCAGGATATTTAACGAATAGAAGAAAGTTTGCACTAAGGGTTCTTCCATGACTCCATCTCCTCTTCTCTCTCAGAAACAGTTGACACATTTGACAGAATTTACCAGATGAACTTGCTTAATTTTTTTCTAACCTCGTCTAAGATAATCCTGATCCACTGCGAAGGACACCCAGGAGTTCATCTTTCCGTTTCTGTACGATTAAACGATGAGCGAGCAGCGTGCAGAATGCCAACAAGTGAAGTCACGCTGGAACTTATTCAAAGAGTGGATGTGAGGGGGTACTCTAAATAGAGCTATAATAGGGCAGGGGTCTATAGTCACTTCAGGGACCGCTCAAAGTGTCTTAAACACAGAAGGGCAGTAGATGGCTGGCTTGGAGCCGCTCCAAAATGTAAGTAGATTTGAAGATGGGATCATTTTACAACAGTTACACACACGATCGATGTCTGGGACTCTTCAGTGCAATGTCCCCAGTGGAATTTTTCACACTTTAGTAGCCCACGTGTCGCACAAATAGAGGAAGTGGAAACAGGGCTGAGCGATAAAATGATAATTATAGTTATCATGATATATTTGTATATCACGATAATTATATTTATTAATTTTTTCTTCTGAGTTTGGAGCAGTGGTTCAGCCCGAGACCCAAAAAAAAAAAAATCAATTTTATGTCTCCTCAGGACCCGCATTTACAAAATTACGTCATGAATTGCCATAATGTCTACGTTTTTAATGACTCTTCCACCGTCAAAACAATGAATTAAATGCACTTTGTTGGAATGTCAATCACGGGTAGAAAGATAACATTGACTCATTTTCGTCTTGTTAAGTCTTTTACAAATAATTTAAAACCACAAATAACCGTCCAGTTTCTTCAGCCTGTAAACTGGAAAGAATTAACGACTTGTCATTCATCAGGATAATTATTGATATCGACTGATGTGAACTTTTTTACCATGATACTGTTTTTGGCCCGACTCTAGTGTGGGCTTGTTTTGATATCTCTGTTATTTATTTATCAGGTTCTGCTCTTTTTGAGTCTAAAAATGATGAGAGAAGAATTTTGGGCAAGCAGTGCGCAATACAGGTGGGATATTATGCCTTTGACTGATCAAACAGATGCTATTATTCAGTATATTTCTGACTTTTCATTGACTCTCTCTTCCTTTTTGTTTGATTTGCCTCGTGGTTTCTATAAAAGCACTTAAAATTTTATGTTTCCTCTATATTCAGGCCCGAGAGAAGTGAACCACAGGTTAAAGCTAATGCAACATAATTCGATCATGATTTCTTCTGACCTCAGAACCACTCCGTTATCAAATGTTATCGATGGGCTTTAAAATTAACTCTTACAGCTTGGGTTTCGGTTGTAACACCGCGTCCGAGGAGGCTGCGATCAATATGTATTTTTGTGTGAGTGTAGTGAGCGTGCGCCACTGAACCAGCATGGAGAGCACTGTAGCTTAAAGCTTTTTTCATTTTGTGTCGGGTATGTTCATAAACACACACATAGACAGAATAACGCAGTGACAGGATTTTCTCTGCTCTTCAGTGTAAGCCTTTAATACTGCTGAGGCTGTTGTTGCTGTGCATCCATGGCTACAGGTCATTGCCCTGTATGGACACACCAGCTATTTACACTGGCAAAAACCTGGGATTTTCTAATAAAGCCGTTGTTTAAGGCAAAGCATGTAACGTTTTCATGTATAGATTCATACAATGATAATCCTCACTCATCAGTTCTGACCCTGTGTCAGTACGTGGTGGCGTATTTACCTGCAGAGACCCTGCCGTCTGCTTGTGTTTTCTATTTTCGTCGTGTTTTGCTGTGTTCGGGACGTTTCTCTGGGGCGTCGACCTTTGACAATGCGTTTGTACTTCCAGTCAATGATAACATTGCACGCCGTGCCAGTGCATAACACTATAAAAATGATGCCTAAAGCAGGAAGGAGGAAGCATGTGCTTTGGTTGTATTTCCCTCTAGAACATTCCTGTAGAGTTTTGTGATTTTATTCACGCTTTAGAGCAAAATCACTTTGAAAACAATCAGAAAACAACAACTTTTTCCCCGCCACCGACGCTTGCTCTCTACATTCACTCTATTGCTTGCTCTCTCTCCTTCGTTCATGGAGTGGAGGGGAGGGGCCAAGTTCAAACATTTCTGTTTACAAACATGTGAGAAATGTTACATGCTTTGCCTTAAAGAACATACTTGCATTGCTGCTTATGAATATGTATTGATTTGGAAAACCTTCTGTGTTTTGTTGTAAAAGTTGATTACTGATTAGAACATCAGAACTTGCATGTTTTCAAACACTGAAATAGATTGGCATTTTCCAGGCTTTATCGCTGGATATGAAACGTGGTTTTCATTGAAAGCAGTGCCAGTTTGAATCTGTGCTTCAGCCTTTGTTGTATTTCAGTCCCTCCTCCTCTGCTTTGTTTTCCGTCAGATCTGATGCTTTTCTCTCCTGTCAAACATAAATGTCAGGAAAGTGATTTTCAAAAGATAAAAGTTCACCCTGACATCTCAGTTTAAGCACGTCTGTTTTCTAAATTTCTACATGTCGTTTAACCCTTATTAAACATGTGTACATTCCTCATCTGATACACATTCATCCAGTTTTCAGACTGATAATGTAATGCAGTCGTCTGTGTCTTTTAAAGGCAATACACTACCTGTATCCGTGCACAGTCACAGGCTCAGTAAATGTACCGCAGTCGGACTGAATCCCTGAGCGAACACAAATCATCAGCATACGTATCTGAACAACTCACAGATCTGTGAATTCCCAGAATCCAGCACTAGTTGTTCTTTTACCTGTGTGAGTTGTTTTGTGTTGAAGCCGAATGTGCCTGTTAAGTAGAAGTACCGTACTTATTAGAAACACTGCTTTTATTTTGCCAGTAAATTTATACAAAGCGGAGGTAAAGCAGCAGAGAAGAACACTGAAAAATCTTCATTTGAAAAGAAAAAAAGAGAGAGAAAAGATAATCATCTCATCTTTGAAACATACTCAAAAGGCCTTTTAATGAAAATTTTATTAGGTTCTACCAGGCCTAGTTATCAGCGTCTCCTTATGAAACTGTCATAGGCCCCTCAGTGTCGCTCCACATTTAGATTTTTTGCTGAAAGTGAAAAGTGAATGTTGTCGGCATTTTCCTGTCCCCTGACTGCAACTCCCCTGAGTGGGTTGTTGGATCAGAACAAATTGAAGAAGGCACTTTGGACCTTGTCAGTCTTTAACCTCTTTTCTCCTCCTCGTCTGACTCTCCCTTTATCTCTCTCCGCTCACTTCCTGTCATGGTCCTGCTCTCCAAAAAGTAGATATCTAAGAAAAAAGAAACGTGTCTTTTCTTCTACCACCCCCAACTTCATGCTTCAGCTCATTCATCTCCTTCCACACCCCTCACCTTCTTTTCCACCATTTTGAACGTCTCCGGATCTTTATCTTTGTCCTCGTCGCCCTCCTCCTGTCTCCCTGTTTCACATTCTCACCCTGCCTTCCTTTTTTGTTTCCTTATCTTTTGCGGGTGTGAATGTGTTCTTCCTCTGACTGTCCTCACTGTCCCTTCACACTGCCTGTCCTACCAAGGATCACTCCCGTAACTATGGTAACCAGCGTGCCACCATGTTGGAAAACATCATTATGCTTGCACAAAAAGAGATATCCTCTCCCGGCTGAGTCGTGCTGTAGGACAGCCTTGCTGCTCAGTAATTTCCATATGTTATAATGTAATCAGCTCTTCAGCCTTTAGCAACACTTAATTGATTTTCACAGCCGCGCACAATAGATTGGAGATTTTTTCCCCCTCCTTTTAAATACCCATTTCTTTGTTGTTTTTTTTCCCCTGCTATTCACTTTCACTGCACAGCATTATTAAAGAATGTTTTATCATCAGATAGTTAGCTTAACAATCAGCCGCAGTTCCACTTTTTGATTAATAACAAGACATGCAAGCTAATGATAAAAACGGGCTGGTGGGAAATAACAGTAGCCTGTTCCGAACAATCCTTGCGGTGGGGACCTCCCCAATCGACTTTCTTAATCACAACCACTTAAATCTATCTCCCTGTTTGATCAGCACATTAGCCCATATAAATGCAGTGTGAGGAAAATGAGATTACAGGGTTTCTGCGTCAAGACGACGTATCGCGACTTAATGCTTGTGGTCTTGAAATAAATGGGATGCATTTCAAATCCCCAGCTTTGCACTGCACCATCCTGTCTGTCTCGTTTTGCTCCTTTCCAGCTTCTCTCTCTCTGTTTGACTCCAAAGATTTTCCTTTTTTTTTTTTTGTTTTTTCGTCCTCCCCTCTCCCCTCCTCCTTTCTCAGTAACAGATATTACATCACCTGGCAAGATGGAATGAATTGGCATAATCTTTTCATCCCTTTCTCTCCTATTCTATTTCAATGTCATGCACATTGTGTAAAGCATTACATCCCCAAGTTCATTTTGAGCACATACTGAGATAAGGGGAGGAAGAAACCGAGACCGAGCAGAAGTTACGGAGAGGATGAAAGTAAGTCAGACGGAGTTCGAGATAGTTCAGAATGAGGAGAGTGGGACCAGACAAGGGGAAGAGACTACAGCAGCTTGTGTATTCTGTTTGAAGTCCATGACATAGACTACAGCACCATATTGATCCGGTGCTGTTGTTATGCTAAGGATGGGTTGCTAGATGATGCCATATACTCTTGGACAAATTGATTATCCCGAAGAGTGCACGGCTGGCTCTTAACCGGGCTCCGTTAAAATGATTCATGGACCCATATGTCCACCTTGGTCATGAGTCCAGCTTCATCATAAACGCAGGAGCTAGGGGCTTAACCCTGGCATGAAGTCAAACCCGTACCCACAAAAAAACAAAAAAAAACCAACCCCTAATAGATTATCATAGACAGCTATTCTTCCCACGTATGCAGTGTGTTCCTTCAAAGCTCTGCTTCCTATCCTGTGTTCCTCCACCTCCGGAGAGGTTGTTTTCATGGAGATCTAAGTAATTAGATTGCCATTTAATCCTCCTGCCTATGTGAATAAAACTGCTATATTTGATTCTGTGTCCAATCAACACAATTTACCATGCCAAGTGAGCCGCTTTAAGAAGAACTCGGGTCAATTTAACAGATTTCAAACATCTCACTTAGAAATTTTTGTCCTTTTATCCAGTTGAAACTGTGCCAGGAGCCTGCAAGGTTTGTCAAAAACGAGCCTCTTTTTGGAACGACTTTTCTTTTTTTTTTTTCTTTTTTTTCTCCCCACACTAGCTCCATAGATGAGGTGTTTAAATTGATTGTGACAGATGCAGGAACCAAATCTGGAGTTTTTTTATGTTAATAGAGGACATACTTGAAGACAGTTATCATTGTGTTGTCAGTACGGGCCAAGTCAAGGATGTTTCTTTCAGTAGATTTCTCAGGTTTAAAAAAAAAAAAAAAAATCCAGATAAGACTGATATGTTGGACTACAATCTGACACGTACATGTAGGTGTAATTGGCTCATATTCAAATGGGCGGACATAATTATAGCTTTTACTGCAGCCTGCATTTAGCATTTTCTAACCCCTCATTTAGAATTCAGGTCATGGCAAGACATAAATGAAACACCTTTGCCAATACGCCGGTGATCAGCATAGGTACACAGCGAGCTGCCAAGAATACCTTGACACAAAGACGCTCCGAATTTTTTTAAATATAGACTTAACACGCTGCAGTTTGTGGTACGGTAGAGACCGTCTCTGCAGAGGTTTTTACAGTTGGTTTTTACTCAGAGCAGACATGGAGAATAGGTGTACCAGAGGAGCTGGCCCTTCTCTTCCCCAGGGCCAAATCACATAGAGTTAGCATTAAACATGGTGCTGACTAATTTATAACACAAGACAAGCTCCTATCTCAGCACTCTGTCCAGTTTTATCCAATGCTTTAACCCTGCACCCAGCCCTATTGCCTCTTAATTCCCTCATGCCATGTTGTGCTCTTCCAGTGCCCTTCACATATCATGCCATAATTCAGCTCACCTCACTCCATCTTGCTGTCATCGTCCAGCAAGATGGGAGTCCATTCTCGTTGACCACCCCGCGGCTATGCAAGCCGCTCTACACCGATATAAAACACATGGCTTTACAACACAACGCACCTCAGTCAAGTCGAGGACCAGAGCGAGCAGAGCTGTGCCCTGTTCCTTCCATTTTAGCAGCCGATAGAAGTTTGGCTAGAGGCTTATCAGTTATTGAGAGCAACAGATAGAAAATGATTTAAATGGCCCTTTGGAGGCAAAATGCCAACTGAGTGGAACAGCAGTGTCCAATAAGAACAGTTTTATTGATCGCCTCTCACCCTACTACTCTTTAAATCTCTGTTCTTTCTTTCTTGTCTTTTTTTTTTTTTTTCAACCTGTCCTTTTTTGACTGTTGGAATCAAATTTTCCTCTAAGAAATAAACCTCTAAGAACGGCTCTAAAAGCAGTCAAGTACGTATGAATAAATACAGATTGAGTTGGGTGGATATATGAACAACTGAACATGACTGGACCATAGTGTATCTGTTGAAGTATCAGATTAGAAAGCATAGTGGGAAAAAACAACTCTAAAGCTTCAGGGGGCAGCAAATTATCTGACATTTTTTAACACTTATAACTTTATAGCACAACAATTAATATATTTTGCTTGGAAAAAGAAGTGGAGCTACAGTTGTTGGCATCTCTGCTCTATACCTACATTGCAGTTTGCGCAATAAAAAAATTGTTAACGTTCTTCAAATGTTTCATGCATACTGTCATCTTCTGTCATCCAGTACTTTGATTACTGTAGGTTTTGCTCGGCTTCACATATTGGTTCAAAGCTCTCATTATACTTTTTTTATGTTCTATTCACTCCTGAAAGTCGAATAAGTCACAAACTATTATAAAGGCCCAGCCATGCAATTTAAGTGAAACCATTACAGTCATAAAATATACTGTGATACATGCTGCCAGGTGCTACTTGAGGTGTTTGACTTTTATTCTTTTTCTAAAAAGAGTTCATGTTCTCAACGGGAGATGGAGAAACCTTTTTTAAATAAGTTCTAACGCAGTAACTTTTCTGCTGTTTCCGCTTCCAGAGAAAGAAGAAAAAGAAGAGAAAGAAGCTGTTTGTTGCTTCTCCTCTGATATTCCCATCAAGTGTAAATATATATAAAGCACAACAGGTTTTGTTTGTTTGTTTCTTCTTCTTCTCCCTCAAAGTTTTTTGGCAGTTGGCAACACAGCTTGTTTTTGGTTCCAGTTCACAACCACTTCTTCTGCTCTGTTTATTACAGACATGCATAATGCAGCCTTCAGACGACACTAAACAGCCTAGTTCATTCACTCCAAACCAATTAATGGAAACGCGCCTAATTCATATTTTTTTTCCAATTGCATGTAAATGCAGTTACTTTATATCCAAGAGGAGAATTAAACTTGGATTAAGTGGCAGAACCTTCGAGGTCCAGTCACAGTTTGAGGCAGTTATTTGTACTTTGTGCTGACCCGTCGTTTTGACATCAGAACTTTAAAAATGCCTAAATGCCTTCACGGGTTATATGTACCAGAGCCCAGGGTGAAAACAAATTGTTTTTCTTCACCGCCACACCAAAAAAAAAAAAAAAGAGTTTGGTAACAGCAATATTAAATAAAAAAGAAAAGCTTGAAATAAAAAGAAAATGAAACCGGCGAGTTTGTTCAGGATTGATCTACTGCATGAACCATTTTTTTTTCCCCATATAAAAATACAATGACACAAAAAGAAACCTGTGCGGCTGCAGTATTTACACACACACACACCTACACACCCTCATAAGGGCACGCTAACAAGCTAATGAGCTAAAGAGTTTGGATTCACGTCTGTACTAGATGTCAAATAAATCAAACTGAATCTAAAAGTGTGCAGAGGCTCAGTTGGCAAGGCAACGGCACACAGTGATGATATTTCATGATGTTTGGACGGTAATTAATTTCACCTTTCATGGCCTTGTGCTCACTCAGGCTACAGTGTGTATCATCCTTACTTTTCAACAACGTGCCCTTTTGCCTTTATATCCAACTAATGCTCAATCCGCTAAGCAGCCGTCAGTGAAGTACGGGGTCTGAAGGAACAATGGTGCAGATGGACGGAGATGTATAGAAATAGAGGAAGAGCACAGTGTGTAAATGTCACACGTCCCCATGTGCTCATTAACAGCATCCACATTAGTCTTGCATCCCCGGTCCCTTCGCACCCCGCCACCCCCCTGCCTTCTCTCCGTCCCTTTCCTACCTTTTCATTTCCCCCTCAAGGAGAAAGAGAGAACAGGGTACATTTGGATCATCGTGTCTTTGAAGAGGAATGGCCACTAACCTGTAAATAATGCATGCGCTGTTCCGGCATGTGTCACAGTTGGCCGTGTCTTGCCCGGTTCGATAGGAGAGTCTGCGGGGAAGATAAGAGTCGTGAATGAGTAATTACAGGACTTGTTAAGCTGCTCCAGCACACCTTCCTTTCTCATCTTGTTTGTCATCCCTCGTTAGCGGGACTGAGGTAAATGAGGGTGATGAGGAGTCATGCTGCTGTCCTGAGTGGCCTGTGTCCGGCGGCCAGGCCAGAGGGAACGCAGTGTCAGCCATTAGTTGGGTTTGAATGATTGGAGGTCAGATAAGGCAAAGTACTAAACAGGACAAGCTTCTGTGGTGGTTTTAATCAAGGACCTCGCTCAGTATTGTCCCGTTACCATCTCGCAGATATCCTCACGAAATGGTGCAATTATTACCATGTTATTTTTATTCCATTTATTTATTTCAGTCACAAGTGACAACTTGCACACTCAGTACGGGTCAGGTAAACAACATATTCTGTTGGGATTTTTATTACAATTGCAGCATTTTTCCAGTTAAGACAGGTGGAATATGCCGATATTATACAGGTTTTAGGAGCATTCTTTGGACGTGTATAAAGCACATTTGGAATAAGTGTCTGAATTAGAGTTTTTCTTTTTACTGCAGGTCGCAACACACACCTTCTCGCCTGTTTTCTGATCAGCTCTGTGCTTTGTACACAAACCAACAAGCCAACATCGTACGCACAACTGCATGTGAAGTGGAATTTTGGTGATACATTCATTTACATTTTTTTTGACTGATTTTTTTTTTATTGTTCATCTTGTTTTTACTCCCAACCCCAAATCCCAAAACATTGAATCGATGCCTAATAAAGAACAAAAAAACAGCAAAGCCTTGATAATTCCTGCATTTACAATGATCAGATAATCTTATATCTTCATATTGTTATTCCAGTCAAACCAGTAAGAAATACCTTGACTTTTCAGTGTAAAATAACGTAATGTATTTTACATTGTATTGTAATGTAACGCATATTAACATACAGACCTAATAACTCACATTTGAGTTCTTAAAGCACATACAATTTGATAGTTCTTCAGAGCAGGACATTCAGGGCTTTAGTGTTTGTGTCAGTGTGATATTGATTCACAAACTCACATTTAAACCCATCAGTATATTGTATTATCAATATATCCTGTGGTTTTTTTTTTGTTCTCATTACAGCTCCCTCTGAGGAGCAGTTAAACTCCAGGTGAAAAACCCCAAATAGAAGCATTTGGTCACAGGCTTCAAAGGCGCAGTGGTTTTCTTATTGGATTAGACTTATTGATTGACGCTAACTGTTTCTTCTGAAAATGTACAACATATTACCTTTGACACACTGTGACCTATTGAGGACTCATTCAACCATTCTCAAGGACCAGGCGGGCACACATACCAGGCAGACATTTCTCATGTGAATATCACATTCATGGATGGATGCATGACACAATGACGCACGGTGAAACTGAAAGCAAAAATGTGATGCAGAAGTGTGGAAAGACGACAAGCTGGAGCTGCCGTTTAGTGTCACTTTACGGTACGAGGTGATGAGAGCCAAAGAAAACATCAGATGGGATTCTTGTTATAATCCATAAGTAGACGTCGTCGACAGATTGAGGTGTGACGTCATTTCTTCTCAAACTGTCCATTTTACATGTCTACACAGAAGGTTGGGGGACCTAAAATGCTCTTTGCATGTGAACGAGACGCCAAGACGTAGAGGAAAACACCTGTTTTGCAAAATATCCTTATTAACTGTTCAATTCTACTCGTTCGGTGATTGCAATTTAAAAGGAATTAGACTAATAAGACTTCTGGAATTGACATAATAATATTTAACAATGCACTTTATGTTGAAACGCGATCATTATTGTCCGTCAGTGTTTCTGCACATAGAAGGCTTGCAAACAGCTCTGCTTAAGTCTCAAGAGTCCTCTTCTTGTTGTGGTTAGCTTAAATTTAGTTTCACTTTTTTTCCCTGTGCAGCAGCAGAGGCATTTTTCAGTTCTCTTACTCAGGGACTCTTGTCACGCTGCCCATAAGCTGCAGGACCAATAAAAATTAAACCACTATCATAAATTTCTCCTTCTTATCTACTCCTCTTCGTACGGTATGCTTTGACAGCTATATTAGAGGTGTTGATACCAATATTGTTATTTAACGGTGTAGCAGAATGAGGTAATGGGGAGACTCAGAAAAGGCAGTGAGTGCTGTGATATGGGGATCTTTGCTGGTAGTTTGCAGCTTGGCTTACTTGTAATTATGGGAGTTGGCATTAAAGTGGAGGTGACAGTGCACTGCAACACAGAAGGTCAAGTCCACCTTCAGTTTTCACCCACATGAACCAATCAATAGACCGCTGATGAGGAACGAGGGCAACTGCATCAGAACAACCCCCCCCCCCTTATTCCCTCTATCTGTGCTCTCGCCCCCATGCTGTCTAGACTTCTATTCTCCCTCCATCTCTTGCCCCTCCCCAGCCATCTTTTCACACTGAGTTGATAAGAGAAAATAAGAGAGTGGAGCTCATTTCAGCAGCCTCCCTAGAGAGAGCGAAGCCAAAAGTGCCATTAACAGTGTATTTATACACCCTCCCCCTTTGCGCCACTAGGTGAGCTCCCCCAAAGGTCATTGAGTGGGTGGGAGTCCAAAGGCATGAAAGCATGCTCACATACACAGTGTTAATAGACAGTCTAGCAACAAGTCCCCATGAGTGTGATTAATTGGGTCTGGCCTGCCAGCACTGGCTGATGATGCAGCAAATTTATTCCAGAGCTTTGTGCTGTTGGATGCAACTGATGATGTACTCTAGGACTGCATCACATCCTTCACACTGCGCTGTATGCCCTGAGCACAGCTGTACTCGAGGGAGGAGTGTGTGAGTGTGTGTTTTTAAAGAGACATAAGACCAGTCAGTTTTTCTATTCCCCACATATGCTCTCCATCCTTCCAGTTGCACAGTTCTGGAGAGTGGTGTTGAAGTCAAAGTGTGGACTTTAAGGATCTTGAAACTGACACTGACAGCTGACATTAGCGCTCGTACTTCGTTGAAATGGCTCTTTGATGTAGACCCATCGGAACATTTGCTCTACACTTTCTGAAAGAGATCAATGAAAATTTTCAGTCTCTTTTATTAAACATACCAGTAACTCTTTATGTGAAGATGCACATATTCACCATTAACTTGCTGATTATTAGCATCATACTGACCATATTCTACAACTACTCGACAATTAGCTAATATTATTCCCTAAATAAGTTCCTTTACTGCTTATTATTATTACCCTCACCCCCCACAAGGGTAATGCAGTTGACTCTGTCTGTCTACATCTGTCTCTCAAAATCTAAACCACACTTTGACTTGAATACTTGACACAAGGTATACGTTTGTGCTCCTTGAAGATGGTTAAGGATCAGGATGCAGGCCTGGATTCTCAGGCTCCACACGCCTGTGATTGTCTGTAAACAGAGGAACCTGAACTACACACATCCACACCTGGACGTTCAGACACTAAGCACCACACTCTCAACCTCTGGAAGACTTTGTAAACATTTTCAGAATCGTGCAGAGGGTGGACTTAGACTCAGACCAGGGGTAAAGTTATACTTTGAGGGAGAGTTTTTGTATTACCGCGATATACTGAGCAAAAAAGCATGTTAGGATCATAATTCATGTACAAAACTTCCCTACTATCAATAAGGAGTAATTAGGAAGTTATTTAGGCCATTTATCTAATGGCCACGTAGTTGCAGAACAGGGTCACACAGAATTAGGCATCAATAAGTGCTTTATAATGGCTAATAAGGAGCCAATACGAATATCTGTACCTTAATTTAAAGTTTTACTAATGCGCCAAACATTTTTTCTTCAACTTTTTCTTATTCTGTGCTGTGTTGTAGACGCAGCACATTATCCACAGGATTCTGATTTTCACCTGAACAGCTTGTCAGGAGCACATGCGCAGTGATGGATGCACACGGCAGCGCATTTCATTCCATGAAAGAAAAAAAAAATATAGTGTCATGTAACATAAGCAGTTATATATCAAATGTAATTGCACTCACAATTCACCTATAGCCTGTGGGCACTCCTATTTGTTGTGTGAGTGACATTTATGTAAGGTTAGAATGGAGCTAATGTAGTGTGACTAAAGCAACATTAGAATTTTTGCTTGGCTGGCGAAAAATACAAGTTTGGAAATTGGAAAAATGTGCACTAAGGAGAGGATTGTGCCTATGGAGAAAACAGAGATGGATTACAAGAGGCTTATGACCCTCAGTGATTTCTCTAAAATGTAGGCCTTCGTAATGAACTTATTAAAGACAATGTGCTTCTTTTCTTGACGTACAATATGTTACCAGATGTCCTCGTTAAACACCAGTCGTTAATTTTCCTTTAGAAATTAAGCCTCTTCCTTGTTTTCCACCTGCTACATGAGACACATCTGATAAGACAGCTGTGCTTTGCATCACATAGAAGATGACTCCCTATGCAGCTCCACATGTTCGCTTACCTTTTCACTCACATTACTCTTTTATGATTCGGCGATAAGAAGATTAAAGCCGCCTTGTGCAAGACTGAAGTCAAATAATTGCCTTTTTAGATGGCGTAAACTCAGACTCTTGCTGTCTCGAATAACAGTTTTACCCTGTCCTCCAGTCAAGTTGAAACCGAGACTTGTTTCACACACTTTGTGGCATTTGTTTTTGGCTACCTCTTGGCTATAAGCTTCGTAGGTGTGTAATTCCCATTGGCTTGGTGTGATGTTGATTATATGGGTTTTCTCACTCCATACCTCTCCACAGTGCTGGTCAAAGCAGATAGGGATCTGAGTGCCGAGGCCCAGCAATTCACTCAACAAATTGCCCAGTTTGTTTGCTTCATCCCTTTGGATAGACAATCCTCTATTTCAGCTGGTGTGATGCTATCTGCAGCCCCTTTGTATATAGTCACTATCCATTGGACAGTAAATGGCTTTTTCACACGCCGAGACTTTTTTCCAAAGGCCTCGGACTCAGTAGATAAATAAAATGGTGTACAGCTTGAAAAGGCCGACGGTTGAATGTAAAGCAACTCGGCGTGAACGTCGCACCATAATTCGCTGTCGTCTTTAGGAAGGTGCTATGTTAACACTAATGTCAAGTTTTTTTAAGCTGTGTTGCACTTTACAACAGTGAGTGAAAGCTAATCATTGTACTTAGTTACTGCATATCTGAGGTACTTGTACTTTATTGTATGTATTTTACATATTTACATTTGTATGTATTTAGTGTAGGAGTATTTCCAATTTACACATCTAGGGAAACTTTTTGCTCTGACAGCATCAGTTACTAGTTACTTTTTAGACAAAGATTTTCCATGGTGGATAATATAACAAACCAGTGGTTTCCAACTTTTTCTTCTTACATTTTACAAAAAGCAGTGTGTGGTCGGCTCAAATTTAAGATGTCTACGAGTTAACAGCTCCACCAAACAGTGATTTATTTATTTTTTTCCTGCAAAATTCTCACATTGTTTCATTTGAATAAACGCTAAAATCATCCAATGTCACCAAAAATCAAAGATTAGAGAAGAAGTGTGAAAAACTGGGAACAGATCAGTGTATAAGAATATCTTTTCTTCTTTCCTCCCCCATTAATCATGAGATGAGCCTTTGGATTTGTCTGGTGTCCCTGTTTATGAAACCGTATATAAACCATTTCAACAGTAAAATGCTGCTCTACACCGATGCTTCACTATTGATAATCTAATGATGTCATATGTAATAAAACATCAGTCAGAGGGACCAAATCCAACCAGTACCTTTACTTCAAAATACAGACAAGTAAAAGTCCGATTTTTCATGTCAGACTTTTACTTGTCAGGGAATAATTTCACATTATTTTACTGGTACTTCCAGTAAGTTCCAGTACTTCCTCTTCCACCGCAGCATAAGCATAAGCAGGACAGTGCTGTGTAGTCTGCAGTGATGTGGGCTGTGGTTTATTGCGGGTGTCTACTACTTCGCTATGCGTATTGTTTTTACTTTTTTTGGGTATGTAAAAATGTTGGCCGCATTACAAATCAGTTCACCACCAGGATAATAAAGTTAGTCACACTGACCTTTCGCACAAGGCAATGTTTTCATTTTCATTTGAATTAGAATTTCTTTGCCATCTGCTAACCTTGGGTTTGTGATTAAAGATCACATCCAGAGTGGCAGCGTCTCATACAAAGGGTCATCAAACCACTTGGGCCAAATTGAGTGAGATGATTGGTTTGTGCATTAGTTCTGCAGCGCTCCACTGTGATATCTGGAGGGAAATCATCACAAAAGGACACTGTGCTGTAATAGCACTGTAGGCATATTCAGGTGAACACCGTGACAGCCCAGCTACAACCTGCTGTGATCTTTCTCAAATACTCGTCTCATAGTTTTGTCAAGGCTCTGCTGAGCAGCTGTCACATATGTCCCTAAGATCTGGGAATAATATGACACATCAAGAGGAGACTCCACTGCTCATGCTGAGTCATAAAACTGTTCTGCGCGTCTGATATTTGCTTTGCTTAACCTGAGATTAAGGCCATGTTATAAATGAAGACATGGGGAAGGTGTAGATTTGTGCTCTTTTTTTTTTCTTTCAATGCATGCTGCAATTAATCAAGACCAACAGTGGAATGTCTTACCCTTCTCTGTGGGCTTCCCCCTTCTCCAGTTCCTGGATGACCCCCAGCAGTACCTTGATGGTCTCTTGGCTGGAGCTGATGAGGTTTTCCATGGCCTGGAGCTGTGCTTTAACATCCCCGTCCTGATTCATAGGCACTATTTGCTTACAGGTCTCCTGCATCGAATCAGGTGGTGCCCCCCCAGCCTCACTAGCTCCGCAGGGTGACAGAGGCTCCTCCATGCCCCGTAGAGGCTGGGCAGATAACTGTCCTGTGTGGCACTGTGCCTGTGTTGTACAGCCTCCACCGGACCGCGGTAGTGTCTCAGACTGCAGCCCGTTGAGCTGCAGGCCTTTCTTCCGCTTGCTCCGCGCAGATGGACTGTCCAGACACTCTACCTGTGTGAGCGAGTTCCAGGCGATGGGGCCCGTAACCTTGGAGGCCCTGTCCGGCAGGGTTCGGGACGAGCCCCCCTCCTTAACAAGCAGCTGCCTTTTGGCCAAGCGGTCTGTGTCGGCCTCTCTGTGTTGTAATCCTGTTCTGGCTTTGGACGGGACACTGCAGAGCTGGTACTCTGCCTGTGCTCCGGCTCCGCTTCCTCTCGCTGTGTCTGCAAGGCAGTCTGTGTCTGCAGAGCAACTGAGCAGCAGAGCGTCAGAGCACAGGCCATCAGGTGCAGTGTGCTGCTCCACTGTGGCAATGCACTCATTAGTATGGAGCAGAGCCCTGGTCCTCCGGACTCCACTCCCCCCGCAGGCACCCTCCTCCTCCTCTTCATCTAAACCCTGCTCAGCAGCCTTGGAGTGCTTCACCTCCATGACAAAACCGTTATTCTGACCTTTATAAGTTTCCACAGCAGCCACGTGTTTAAAGGTGTGGCCTTTCTTGCGCTCAAATGGAAATGTCTGATAGCGTTTCTTCAGGTCAGGGGACGTCTGCACGCCTGTGCTCCTTGTGACGTTTGGGATGGATCTGCGAGCAGGGACGGTCATGTACTTGCGGTACGCCACTTTGTATGAGATGGGCTTTCCAGCCTTCCTTGCCGCCTGCAACTCTGCCTCCCTTTGCTCGTTCTGTGCCTCGCAGATATCCTTGAAACGTACTTGCAGAGCCTTGTTTCTCTTCCTCACCTGTCGACTGGCTTCCAGGGAATACTTCACCTCCAGCGCTAGAGAGGTGGAGGGCAGGGGTGCTGCCTCCGAGTCAGACTCTGAGTTGGTGAGCATGCATTTGCCACCCTCCTTGCTCACCATGTTTCCTGAGAAGCATGGAGAAAGACGCTGTGTTAATCACCAGTAATGAATGGCTCAGACAAAGACCTTTAGCTTGACTAATGCATCCCACCCTACAGAACATGTTTTCTAAGCTTCGGGAGATGGGAGGAACCTGGGCAATTATTAAATGAATACATTATTATTAAGTGCTGTTATCAGGCACTTGTCATTATTATGCAAAGTCAGTGTTAAAGGGTAAGATAATTTAGGTTATTTTAGATAACTGTTGTTTCTCTTCATGCAGTATAAGATATTTAAAATATTTTGAGGTCATGCAAGAGGTCTGGACTTTCTATATGTTTATATACTGTAAAAAGAAGGAAAATGTTGTTGCAAATGGGCTAGTTTTATGCTTTTTATTTCATGCTTGGTGATCTCAGGGTGTTTCCTTACTGAAAAACTGCAAGGGTTATTTTTTCAACATCCCCTAAAAATAATATGAATCTCCACTTGAGCCCTTCCCACAGATTTCTATGATGCATTAAATCGTCTCTGTAAAACCATCTTTTACCCTTATTTTTGCTCATTATTTTTAGTTGATGCCTCTGTCTTTTCATTTTTTTCAATGTTATTTTAATACTTGTAGAAAGGTCACATGCAAACAACATGCACAAAAAGGGAAAAGGGCCTGGGTTGTCCTGTCTCTACAGAACCTGTTTGTTTCTATTGTATATTAAGTAGTTGATTCTTGCCCATTTTTCCAGTTTCTCTCAGTTCTCTTGAGCTCTTATCCTGTGAGTTAGTTGCTCCATATCATATATTCAATTCACAATTTTCAGCCATTCATCTTGTGTCGGTGGTTCTGCCTTGTACCATCTCTTTGTCATGGCCTTTTTATGATTTTCATCAAATATCCGTCTCCTCTAAACACCATATCTCCTGTCACATTACCAAGGAGCAGTAATATGCATGACTTTGCCCCACATCGTCTCCAACATGGCTTTAATTTTGGGTGTAGTAAAAAAAAAACAACAATCTAATACCAACAATGCTCCCTTTAAGTATGCCAAGATGTTGTAGAGTGGTGCGTTCCCCAAATATTTAACCGTCCCTCCTCTGAAATATTCACATCTCGTTCTCTTTCCTATTTCAACTTTATATTTAATGTTGTAGTCCCTCTTCTCTCTATTAAATGCTGCTACAATGTGGACATTATTCTTATATACTTTTTTTATTTCTTCTTATTATTAGTTATTCATCTCGGCTGCAACTTGAGATGAAATCATTGCAATAGCATTACGTTGTAGCGGTAAAACGTTTTATATTTATATCATCATTAGTAGGGGCTCCTATGCCTTTATTTTTTTTTTTTTTAGAAATGCAATCCATAATTTATGACAAATTATATAACACTTGGCGACAGATTGATCCCTCCTTTCTAAGCTGTTTCTCCAGCTCGTCTCGTTCTGGCCAAGTCTCTGAGCGAAGCTTTAGGCTGCTACCAACGCTCAGGTGTGTTATGGACGTGTAACGGGATACAGAACAGGAAACAAGAAGTGGCTGATGGTGAGATCTAGGCTTCATCTTTTGAGACTTTTTTTTTTTTTGGCTTGTGGGGAAAAAAAACTTGTGACAGGGCCAAATGTTAAAAGTCAAAAGGAAGCTGAGTCTGAGCTGCACTAGAGAAATATGTGAAGAAAAAAACTGAGCTTTTTTTAGTTGCTTTAGTGTCCTTATCTGTCTGAGAGACAAAACACAGCCAGAGATACAGAAACCTCTCTGCCTGTCTTAACACAGACATCTCGGCCACAGCAGACAAGTCAAAGCTTGTGATTCGGCTGCATTCATTTAGAACTTTCCACTACTGTTGTATAAAGGTGTGGCCGTATTTATTTGTGCTTTGGAACATAACCGCTGTGAAACAATCAGAAAATAACGTTTTGTTTCTCTCTTTCACAGCTGTTACCTTGCTAACACTGCTAGCTCTCCTCATTCAGTCTATTCCTTTCCTGACCACCACTCTCTTCCTTGTTTGTTGATCAGAGAGGAGGTGACGTTTGTAAACAACGTCTGTTTACAAACGCATCGCTGGCAATGCAGCATCCCTAACACTTACCCATACTGGAGTGCATTTTTAACAGTGCGGCTGGTATTCTGCAGAAAAGGTCCACAGTTTACTGCTGTGGTTCATTAGGTTCAGCATGGCTTTTCACAGTCTGACCTTTTCCTTTCACAGTTAATAATTAAGTAAAAATAGGAGTCTCTGCCTCTTGAGAGTGTGACGTTTGTTCATTCTCCTTTTTCTAAATGCTGAAATGCTGAAAAAATGAGGACGACCCCAGCAGCAAGATAAACTTTTGTCAGAGAACTGTAAGACAACCCCCTAAGGATAAAAAAAAAAAATAAAAAATGCGAAGCCGAGATAATGAATTATCTTTCCAAACCACAACAGGTAGGGTAGCGGCATCACGACTCTTTACTTTGCCTCTGAGGCCCTGACAGAAATATAATTCTGCTCCTGCTTGCTGATTTACAATAAACATTCCACACACTCATATAGATGCTGAATCAGACAGGACAATTATCCTCCTCAGCTCATGTGCTGTGACTGCTTTCTGTCAACAGAGAATGATTTCCTACTTCAAACCTGGCCGTTTACTTACCTGGGAGCTATGGAATGAACATTTTGTCTTACTGTGTTCTCCATCACATTATCATCCTCGCTCTACTTTATTAAATTAAAGCATACCGGGCTCCGCGAGGAGAGAGGCAGACACCTATATGTTTCTATCTCAACAGACTCATCTGTGGACGTTAATAGACTCTTCAGGCATGTACAGTCATAATATATCTCAAGTCGAGTAGCTGTAATGACTTCTTTACCAGCTATAGTTCAAAAGTAGTCACAGGCACACATAGGAGACTCTTCGGAGAGTCATGATCAATACTTCTAATGTTGCTGTTTCGATGCATCAGATTTGACTTCAAGAGAGACTTTTATCGGGGACACGACATCATTACTTTTTCAAAAATGGCTTGAAACTGTTCCCACTCCTTGTATTCCCTCCCGTTAAAAAATGAGATAGAAAGACATCTTAGCAGCCCGTTTGAATTCTCTCTCAAGTGATCCTGCGGCAGCTAAACGCCCTCAAGGCCCTTCACTGGCCTTGCACCGAAATGACGGAATAAACTGACCGTTGAAGTCAGGGTAGACTCACTGGCCATCCGACCTTCAATTGACATCCAATGCTTATTAATGTCTACTGTAAGTTCTCTCTGAGCATGTGCAATGATGAACACTTTGTCTGTCTTGTTTCTGCCTCAGCATCCACCTTTACTCTTGTTACTTTCAGCTATAAAATTCTTTGTCTTGTTTCAGGGTACGTTTTCCATAGAAGTCCAGTGTCTAAAAACAGAGAGGCCATTATGTAACAAGGAGGCGGACCTTGCATTGTTGCAGAGTCTTCCTCATCTGACACTGTCCAAACGGTGCCTACTGATGTTACTGAAAGCACAGACTGAGAGCGTCGCAGCATGCTCATATAAAGGGGTTAGAAAAGCCAGCTTTCTGCTGTGCAGGCAGATGTCTGTTTCTCAACAGAAAGCTAATTAGCGAAAATCATGTGTCCAAGTGACTAATTTGTAACTCGTGTGCAAGGCGAGATGAAGAAGTATCTTTGTGTTTTTTTCCGTCTCTTCAAGACTGTTTATATAAATGCGAGCACGGACAAAATCGATTACGGTCCCTTCCTAACAATATGTAAACAGCGAGTGCGGTAATGTACACAGAAGGCCAGGGGAATTAAAAATGAACCGTGTAAGCTATCTGTCAAAACACAATGATACACAGTCGGACCATAAAGATTGCCACCTTGTATCGTCCGCCTATAATCACATAATGACTCCTGACCCGCACGCCATTAAGGTGATTGAGCTGTTAGAGCAAAAGGGAGGAACAGTAATGTAAAGAGAGAGTCAGGGCTGTACACAGCACAATTCAATATATTAATTTTCCAATGACTACCCCGGCTGTGCAGTATTTGAAGCAGCACTGCCGTCTAAGACACTTGATTTTTCTTTTTCTCCCCCTTCATCAGGCTGTTTCGCTTCCAGACTATTCAGCAGAATGCCCGTGCTCTCCCGGCGCATTTCGCCGTCACTGTCCTCTCCCTGTTTGTTCAGTAGATGACATTTTGAATGAGAGATTAAACTGTTAGCCCACTTCCACTCACCAAATGAGGTCAGTGTTGACCAATGTTGAGAATACTCGTAGGTCATAAGTGAATGTAAAAATGACATATTATCATAATACAATGTGGCAAATATTATCTGATTAATATAAAAAAATGTCATCCTGCTCCCAGTCGGTGGAATAGAAATTGAATTCAGTCTGTCAACACACACATGTTACTGAATACATATTACTTCTGAATGAATGTTGATGTGACATGTGACTGCTGTACATATTTAAGGCTGCGCTCATGTGAACTACTTTATAACCTGTTGGTAGTTTAAGCTACATCAATGCATCATATTCTATAAGATCATCATATGTTCGTGGCGTCGCTGTCCTGTGAGAAACACAGATCTGGAAAAAGTTAACTTTTCATGAGCTCAGAAAAACAGGCCCGTTTTCAGCTTTGTGACCATGTATTTTCCAGCTACTCCGAGAGTTTATTTAGCTATTTTAAGAAGGTGGAGAATTTTCTCCACCCGTAAATGAACACTTAATCCTTCAGTTTATCACAAACATTTAAAACCGACACAGGAGCCCTGTGTGATTTTCACTGGGCAGGAAGGGGATGAAAAACTGTGATCTGCAAAGGAACTAAAGCTGCCAGACGAATGTAGTGGAGTAAAAAAAACTGCATTTTCTCAGAGATGTAGCGGACTAGAAGTAAGTAATAAAGTAGCGTAAAATGGAAATACTCAAGTTAAGTACAAGTGCCTCTAATTTGTACTTAGTTACATTCCACCACTGGTCGACACTGACTGTGTTTTGTTTTTCCTCCCCCTCCCCGACACACAAGCTGCAGAATGCATACAGTTTCATGGTATTGTATCATATCCGCATTGAAATTTGATCCTTTTTGACAAGTTAGCACTGTAGGCCAAATGATGTGTCCCTGGCTGCCCATATCTGATTTGTTATCCATTGGGTTCAGGCCCGGGCGACTGTAGTGGCACTCGTATCTCACCTCAGGCTGAAACACCACCCCTTGGCCTCTTGCATAAACAGCATGACTCATCGCGCGAGGCTGTGGCAATTGTGCCTCTTTGGGGTGGTTCTTCTTCTTTTCGTTTCTTTTTTTTTTTTTTTTAATGTAAAGGCAAGTTAGTGAAGTGAACTGACCCACTATTTTCTACCCAGCAGGACCGACCAAAAACAGACCTCACAGGGGTGTGCGCGTGGAAAAACATGTCTGACATGTTTTACATCTGACCTTGTTTTAGAAGCACAGCTCACTCAGCTGTCATATTTGAACTGTGGTTCACAATTTGGGTCATTGTTAGGGACACAAGTGTACTGTTGCCATAATAAGACCGCGTTGAGCACAAGGGTCCTCTGGGAATTCTTCTTTGCTAATTCAGCCATGCTTTTAAAACGGTGCTAGAAGGACAATCTAGATTACCGCGGTAATGCAATTCATTATTCTTCAATGGGAACAGTTGCTCTCAACACATGCTCATTTAATGCAACACACCTTGAATTAAAAAGAAGTCTCCATTCCGTCTATTATTTTGAAAGGAATATGAATCAGCAGTTTTGTGAATGGCAGTTGCCTAATTGAACTTTTGGGTGCCGGGGGTACAATTTTGAAAAGTGTGAATTCAGTGTCCTGATGTAACCTGGGGTTTGAATGTTTACCGTAACTCTGAGCCTGACTAATTCTATTTTATCGCCTCAGCTCCACCGAAGGGAAAATTCATTAATATAATATGCATCATAAACCCAGAGAATTGATTAAATGCTGGAAATATGGCTTTACATGTCAATTAGCGACAGCAACCTAAACAGCCTTTCTTATTCAAGCATTTAAAAGGATGTTACATTGATCCTTTCTGCTTTCCATCTATCTTTCTTTTCTTTCGTTTTTTTTTTTTTGGCCCGGGTTATAGTGAGCCGATCAGTCATGTGCCTGGGTAAATTCCTATGATAGGGCCTTTTTAACTTCATGTGAATCTGCGATAAATTCAACCTCCGAGCTTCGCGATCAAGAGAAACATGTCTTGTCATTATCGCCACGTTCGAGCTCTGTATGCTCTCAGAAGCTGCCTAAACAAATGAGCATGGTAACATCATCACAGTCGTGGAAGTACCAAACACCACTGTAATCCAGCTTTATCTACTGGTGTTTTGTTTTCTTCTTTTCTCTCCTCTGTCAGCTTCCGCTCATAATTACACTGGGCTTAGTAGTGTTTTGAAAAGTCTTTGATCTGTCTCTTAAGAAGTCTCTGATTATGCAGTAGAAAGATATCCTGGCTCGTAGCTGACTTTAGATTACGGCGGTGAGGTCATTTGTCGGTTTCTTGCTGGGGTTTTTTTTTTTTTTTTTTTTTTATGTGTCAGTGTGTCTGTGCTGCAGTGTTGTTGAGCGCATGTGGATGCGGTCGCGCTCTCCGGGTGTGACGTGAGGGTATATATATATAACTGAATGATTGACTGTACGGGTCAGTGTTGAGGGATAACAGCAGTACAGTGCATTAGGCTGACACCAAAAGCAGCAAATCCTTTGTCAGTTAATGGTAGCTTAATGCCATAAGATGGAAGGGCACTGGAAAGCACAGGATTTTAAAGGATTGTCTTTCTAGTAATTGTTGCTCAGTCATCATGGACCACTGCACTGTTGCCAAGCACCATTTTAAAGATTTTTTTACTCAGAATCACAATGTTTCACTGCTGCAGTAATGACCAAGTAACATCAGGAACATAATGTTTTTGAGAGTGCACTATAGAGATGAGGAGGATAATTTTTCACCCTGACATTGCATGGTATAATAACTGAAACTTAAATGTTTAGCACCTTAATCATGACTCATTTACACCCACTGGACATGTATAAGTACTGTACACCACCAAGCGGCTTAGACTGAAATCAGATCTCCCTAAATTTGTAAAATACCGTATATAGCATCACGGCAAGACCTAACCTGACTGTATATTAACATGGATAACATGACAACTCCTTAACAGTGAAGCCGGCCCCATGGAGGCAATAAATTCAATGGAAAGTCACTGCAAAATGACTGAAGCAACATGGCAGCTCCTTCACTGCAATATTTGAGCTTCATTTTTTCCACAGTAGGTACAAAGTGGCATCACATCGTCCATCGTTGTTACGGCTGCACGATTAATCGAATCACAGTCGTAATCGCAGTGTCAGCCCGTGCGTTTATATAATCTCAAAGGGCTGCGATTTAGGAGGATTCATGGTGATCTAGGTGCAGAAATGGGGGGTTGTATGGTGATAATTTAGATTCAGTGACACTGAGCAGAGAGGGACTGCGTAAAACATGAAATGAAAGTCGCCACTTTTTGTGTTTTTTTTTTTTTTTTTTTTAAGTTTGTATGTTTGAGCTGCAAAAAAATTAAAATTTCAGCATGAGCGCCATGTGCATTTTCCGTGATAACCAAGCAAGTAGACGCAAACTGAAATCGCAATGTTGACTTTTTCACCAAATCGTGCAGCCCTAATCTTTACATGCAGTCCTGCCTGTTCGTGTCTAATACTGTGGAAGGACGACACCATATGTGCTGTTAATCCAGTGTTCAGGATACGCTTATATGTTAAGTTATAGCCAAATGCAACCCATTTATTTAAAAGCCATATGTAGGCCTGTTGCAGTCATTGCATAATCGCCTTTTCTCAACTATTGAGCAAACCGCAGTTATTTTGCGTAATCATCATAATCTTTTCCATTCATCTGTATGAAAACAGCTACTTGACATTAGATAAAAACCGCCTCAAATGAGCGAATAAACTTTTTTTTTTTTGTAGTTTTTGTACAACATTTTGTAATGCAAAACTCAAAATGCACATTAAACACAAATTATGTATCGTATTTGTTAAAGTCAGTAAACGAGTTTGAGTTTTATGAAGGCTGAAGTCCTCTTGCGCAAATAATTATGTGAATTGTGCTAGAAATTTAAAGTATAATAGCCGCTACCTACAGCTGATATCAAGGAACACTTCTTATCCTTGGCCTGCAGCCTACAGAGTTTGTAGCTTTATTATTCTTTACGAGCTTTGTCCCCTCTGAATTGTACTTGTTTTCTTTCTTTACTTCCTCGCTGCACTTTGCTGGCTACATGTGCGACGCCTTCTATTGGCTTGATGAATTCACATACGTCATTGAAGGCTACATGGAGATCCGACCTCTGGGGGAAGGATGTATGCTGCAGTCTGCCTGCTCTCATCAGAATGCATCAGATCACTCTCTGCGTTCCTCTGCTCTTCATCTTTCGACAGAACATTATATTTGTTTCTCTGTTACCTATCGTTTTTGCTCTTTCTCTTAGTCTCTTTTTCCCCTCTGTCGCTTTCTCTCGGTGTCGTTCTGTCTTTACCGCTCTCGTCACCTCCTAGACACACCGAGGTTTCAAAGCTGATGGGTAACTAGAGAACTCCCCTGTTGCTCTCAGATTCCTCCTAGTCATTCCTGACAGAAAAAGACACACATACAGACAACCACACACTATGATAGAAAAGAAGAGGAAAGGACTAGAAAAAACAGGTACAAGGAGAGAGAATGCAGGCTTCTCGGTTTGCTTGGATGGAGCAGGAGTGAATGTGAGTAAAACAGACAGAGATAGAGATGAAGAGGGAAGATGAAGCTGAGGAGAAGGATCCATTAATAGGCTGCGACTACGCGTACATTGTCTCTGCAGTGTATTATTTTGTCTTTTTAACTGAATCTCAAGAAAAACAGAGCAGGAAAGGCACTTAGGAGGTTGTTACTCTCAAAAGAAAAGGTCATTGCAAAAAGGGTATAAATTGCTTCATGTGAGTTTCTTGGTCAGAACTCTTCCAGTGTGACATTTCATAGGACCTTGACCTCTGACCTCCTGCTGCAACGATCATTAACTTGTAACAAGGCAGTCGTCGTTACAGAATTGTTGAAGCAGTTATTTTAACAACTTACTGTAATAGTAAGAATATTGTGATTTTAAAGGGTTTTGGACGCACCAGACCATTGAAGATGTCACCTTGGGCTCTTGGAATATGGTTAACTGTAAAATGAGGTATCCGTTAATTTATAATTGAAATGACAGCTGTAATGAATCTAGAGCTGTATCCTTTTGCAACTTGCTTCGCCGTTTTTCACCAAACAACTGATCGATTAATCGAGAAAATAATCAACAGATCAAACAACAAAGATAATAATCCTTAGTCACAGCCCTAGATTTAGTGTTTCAGTCGTTTGATATATTTTCTGACTTAATAGTACTGATATTCCAGCTTTCTCTGTTGTAAGTAATTGAAAAGTCATTATTTGTGTGCTTTGGATGCACCAAGCCGCTGAAAATAGCGAGATGTGCTCAAGGAAAATCTGACTGGCATTTTGTTCGCACATTTCTGACGTGCCATCGACTAAATGATTAACTGTAAAATAAAGCATTCGATTCACTGATAGTGGAAATAACATCTCTCCTCCACACCTTTATTGACTAGACTGCTTTCATTTTCCACAGTGAACTGAACTCCTAGTGTCCGTCTGTCTCTCTGTCTGTCTGTCTGTCTCTCTGTCCGTCTGTCTCTCTGTCTGTCTGTCTGCCTCTGGGCCTCACAGATCCCCAGCTGACCGGGCGAGCACATGCTTTACTCACACTCAGACCAGCAGCACACACTGGCAAAAAAAAAAACCAGCCAGGTGGGATCAGGTGCTAAGAGGCTCCTTCTGTATGCAACAGACGTCCAAAGTCACCCACACACACACACACCGTCCCCTCCAACAGCAGTCGCACGTGATTCACCTCGACTGCGCGGCGTTGTTGTGGCGCTCCCAGGGAAAAAAAAATAAGACTCTTAATGAATAATCCTATTAGCACATGAAAGGTAACATCTGGCTTGTTCCAAAAGCAGTCATTCTTTTATAGGGGAGCAATTTGTTTTCTGGATGAATGAGTACCCCTCCCAGCAAGCAGGGCCACAGGAGGCGAATGCACACTTCACCACTCGTTTCGGAAGCCCCGCACTCTCCGCCGTCCCTTCCCTCTCTCCTTTACCTCACACTCATGCCATATTTAGTGTGTGGAGGGAGGCAGGTGTCGAGCGATTTAAAAAAAAAAAAAAAAAAAAAAGTTGGGAAAAATGCATTTTGTGCAATGTGCTCTCAGAGGCCAGTGCATTTAAAGTATCCTCTCCTTTGCACGGACACCAGCTCTTTGTCAAAGAGCTGTGTTTTAGCGTCCATTTGTTCATGTGCACCAAAGTTGCATTTGGAGTGGTTGTACAGAGAGGTATGCACTTCAGACTGTCAGCACATAATACCACACAATTTGTAAAATAAAATAAAACAACTTTAATATCCTCTCTCGGCCTCACTCTTTCTCTCCGTTCAGTGTCTTTTCCCGTTGCTCTATATATCTCTTTCTCGTCATCTATCGTCATCTGTTTCCCTCAGTCCCCCTCTCATCTGTCTACAGAAAGTGAAATGGAGCAGAGGGGAGATTGTATCGCAGTGTTGATGCGAGATAGGGTTGAAGGGGAGACAGAGTGAGAGATGGCAAGAGAGGGTTGAGGGGGATGAGAGGGAGCGACATGCGTTTTGTGTGGCAGCTGAAGGACAGTTGAGATCTGAAGGTTCGAGGCAATCCATCCTCTCGCTCTCCCCTCCTCGCACACACACAGGCTCGCACGTCTGCACTAATACACACTGATGCTCAAATAATCTGTAAGGAGATGGTGAGTTCACACAGTACATTAATCTAGATTAGTCTTTAGTTAAGGTCCTTCATCAGAGGCAGCCAACTGTCTGATGCCCTGCTCTAATTACCTATTCCTCCCCTCTGCAAGCTCCACTGCCTTCATACACATTGACAACAACCCTTTTAACAATTGTAACTGTCTGTAATTTTTCCTGTGGTGTAGATAAGCGTCTGTTTTATGTAATGCACACTCGGCTGCAAAATTGAGAGGAAATGCAGCATCATGCAAGCCTTGTACGTAGGCAGTCTTTTAGCTTTGTATGCCTGGCAGTCAGGTTAAATCTGAGTCAAAATCCTGAAACAGAAAACCAACCGGCCAGCGCTGGTAAATTTCATCTCGGAGTTGCAGTGTTTCTTCCTTACGTATTTTCATTTGAAAGTTTTCCGAAAACTGTCACGCATTCCACACCCGCTGCCAGCAATCAGCTCAGCACAGCAACTGAGCATTAAATCAATCTGAGATTTACCTCCTTTTCATCTACCACACGTATTTGATATTTGATCAGCCGACTAAAAGGGAAAATCTTCAGTGAAAACATTCCCCGTGGCTTATCCCGGGCTCAGTCCCACGGAGCGAGCAGATCCCTCGGCTTTCCCCCTCCAGAGGTTATTTGAACAGACTTTCCCTTTGCAGTTGCAGACTGAGAGGTGAAATAGAGGAGAGGATAAGAGCAGAGAGGAGCGACTCACCTCAGACTGTGAATTACTGATGTAAAGGATGCAATAGCCCAGACTCCAGGTTCTGCCCGTGCATGTCCGTTTCCTTAGTGCATGAGATGCGAGCTGGAAGAAGAGGTTATGCCATGGCAGAAGTTAAGAGGACAGGCAGGTGGTGGCACGGAGACGGAGCAGCAGCAGAAACACTAGTTGGAGTAGTTGTTGCACATCGGCGTCCTCTGATCCAGTGGCGTAAGGTTCCTCTAAGCCCCAGCCCGAGTCAACACTCCCCCCTTCTCTTTACCTCCTCTCCACCCGCTCTCTCCTCTGTTCTCCTCTGCTTTCTGTGTGCGATGTGGTGGCAGGGGCTCGCACTCACTCACTCACCCATGCACACACACACACTCTCACACACGCAGACACACACACGCACACTGTGGCTGAACTCCGGGCGCCTCAGCGACAGAGCCCACGCAGGCAGAATATCCCCATCGTGCCGCCGCAGTTCTCCTCTCTGGCTTTCTCCTCTTTTCTCTGTGTGACTCTGTGTGTGTATACAGGAGAGAGAGAGAGAGAGAGAGAGATTAAGCAAGAGGGGGAGGGAGCATTAGAGAGGGAGAGAATAGAGAGAGGGAGGGAGGGAGAGAGGGAGGGAAGGGCGCGCTGTGGAAAGTACAGCTCCAGTTTTGGCTACGTCTGGCAGGTTAATGCATCATCCCCGTATCTCATCATCAGTCGAGGCAGTTTTGCCAGCATCCTCACTTCCACTAAAACCATACGCACGTCACACTTGTTTCCTTCCTTTGTCAGGTCAGGAGCAGTAGAATTAAATTTGAGCTTTGAACTGTACTCATCCCGTCAGAGTGTGCACTTTTCTCTCCAGCTCTGCAGACGGTCATGCGGGCGGCCGTGTTCGCGGGACGCGTCCTCTCGGTAATATCTGCGCACGCACACACCTCTATCTTGATTTCTTTTGTGTGTGTTTCTGGCTCCTCCGCAGACTGATGTTTGTCCTGTTAGCGTCAACCTTGAGACTCTGAGTCCATTCAGCTTCTGTCGTCTCAATCTCCCCAAGTTCCTGGAAGCTCTTCTCCGCGTGTGGGAAGAAGATTCCATCTGCTTGTCCCTTCTCTCAGGAGTTTGTTTGCCCGATTTGTTCTCAGCTTTTTGTCCATCTGTCATGGGCTAGTTAGTAGTTAACACTGTTTGTACAGGAGACATGCTTTTTTCATCTGGGGATGTTCATTTTCCTTCTGGACCTAATTGGATTTCTTGTGTAGCATTGTAGTGTTTAATGAACAAAATAAGAAGCAGTGGTAACACACTTGGAGAAACCTTGATCATGTTTATATGTTTATGCCTCATTGGATGTTTTTGGAGCAAGAGCTCACCCTCTTTTCTCTCTCAGGGAAACCCCTAGCTCTGCTTTAAGCCTCAGGTATCACGGTAATGAGCTGCAGCTCTCCAGAGAACAGCTGCTGCTACTTTACATGTTTTTACATCTAGGTACATTTTACATTTAAATAAGATTAAGTTGAGGGATTAAGTGGCATTTTGGGTTCGAATGAGATCCATTTATTATTAAACACATTCCTAATGAAGATCAAATTAATGAAAAGACAAAGCACGAACAAAATTAGTAACTTTTTTGGACCCAAGTGCAGCAACAGAGTGCGGTTTGTCAATATACATGGAGTAATTGAACAAGTGTTAAATCTCTCAAACTCCAATTCTTTTAATGATTTATGTGTTGCAAATTTGCATCAAATTTGGTATCATTGCTCCCAGGGCCACACAGTATTCTATATATAAAATGTCCAAATTGTCTACACATGTATTTGAATGAAAACAGTTTTACAACGCCCTCTAGAGGTGCAGTCTCACCATTTTTGTTCTACATTGAATTAATAACTCATACTTGACGACTGTTTGTCATGTCATTTAGAGTTTGTCTGCACTTTAGAGGTAAAAGAATATAAAACATCTCATTATAGCACTGCATATTGGACGATTTGCATCAGATTTGTAATTATCTGTCTTGGGGCCATAAACTGCATATATATCATTTCAAAAGTACCATTCATATCTCTATTAAAAATACATTTTACATTTTGAGGCGTATTCACACCAAATGTTGGATATTGAATTAATAACTCGTACTTGCCAATTGTGTAAACTCTCATGTCGTGGCTGAGGTATTAAAAAATATATATTAAGAATAATGAGAAAATACTGAAGCAAACATCGCAAACAAAGTACAAAAGTTTGACAAGGAGGTTCCAAAGAATCATTTGACACATGTTTGTGGCTCTAATTCAAAAATCCAGAAACTAGTTGAAAAAACTGAATACATTTTGACTTCTGCGGAGAATAACTCATGTATGGAAATATATAAAAAATATATAAAAATCGAGACACAGTAGAAAGTATATATTCTCTTGTTATCTCTCCATTACAAAGTTTTTCCAGAACGTCTGCAGTGGAGATCTAATGCGTTCATTTTTCATTTTCATGCTATGGAGACAGAGAGCGTTTTAATATCAATATCTTGCCTCATTTTGACTTGTCGTCTCACTAATATGACACGTCTCATCATTAAATCTCATTTGTAACTTATATTATTAGAAAGTTATTTCCCTGTAGATGCTTAACTTAAGCTTTTTAATTGAGATCATTTTACTCTCTTGGATAAATCCTTCTGGATGTCAGGGTCTTTTATTTGTTTTCATGGTGTCATTTGTAAGCATAATGACGTTCAAAATCAGTGATTCTGTCTGTGAAAACATGATGCTATGAAGTTGAATCTTTTTCACTTCATGTCAGTTTTTGAGATCTCTCTGTCTAGAGACAAGAGAAAGCGTTCTCTTACCTATGTTTTTTTATTTTATTTTATTTTCAGGCAGACCAGACCACAGAGACACATACAGAATTCTGCTCCTGCATTTTTATAGTAATAATTAGAACTGGGCCAAAAATGTTATCATGATAAACTTTTTCACATCAGTCAATATCAATAATTATCACAATAAATGCCAAATCAACATTTCTTCCCAGTTTAAAGGCTGATTTCGTTGAAGAGACCAGTCATGGGGTTAAATGATTTGTAAAAGACGGAAGACGAGACAAAAACGATGTAAAAGACATATCAAAACAAAAACACACCTGTAGTCTCTGATTTTTTTTGTAATTCATTGCTTATTTTCTTTTAATATTAGCTGTTTTTTGAAAAGTACAATCTGGGTCTTATTCAGCAACACAAAAACAATGTAAGAGACTGTTATTTGTGGGTTTAAAACTGTAATTTATGGTCAGAACATGACAAACACAGCAGAACATTTCAGAAATCTAGAGGTAGAACATTCAGAACTATTGTCATGACTAAATGTTTGTTCAACATCAAAAAATACTTGAGTAAAATTAAGTAAAACAACAAAACACAGAAACATTTTGAAGGGTTTTAACTGAGAATGTAGATCATCTCCATTTTAGATTATCATCAAAGGTAGCTTTCCTTGGATGTCATGTTTCTTATAAAATAGTAGAAAGGTGCAGTTTGATATATGCTTGAACGAGTACTTGATAGCTCTGTGAATCTTGTAAATATACAATTTAGTTGTGACCAGCGGGACGGCTGATCCAGCTGCAGAAGAAACTGCCAAAGGAATCTTGAGAAACAAAGGGGAGATGTGAGTGATTTACAGCTGCACCGTAGGTTCACTTCACACTGAAATCCATTAGACCCCCTCTTCTTGTTTTATCACTGCTTCGCAGCTCCACCAGCCCGGCCCTTTATGACATGTGAGCAACACAAAGTTTTTCTCCCCTTTTTCATCCCCAACGTCTCATCTTTCTTCTCTGCAAAGTGCCATAAACAGTGCACTCACAGTCGGCAGCACAGCATTTTATGAGACGGGCTTGTTTTGGAGTGACACTAACACATCTGCTATACAGCCTTGTTATTGCTCTGCCAGGCGACGACAAGGTGCGGGTTTGAGACAGGAGAACGCTGAATAATGTTTGTAAAGATCTGACCTTGGAACATGTCGGTGCTTGCCAAGTGTTTTAGATTGAACCTGGGTTAATGGCATTTGTTTAATGGTTACATCCAATCTGGGAGGCGGTCTCTACAGTATATGGGGTTGAAATGGGCTTTGCAGCTTTCTTTTATGGGAATCTGCTCAGCGATCTGCTTGTGTAAGCAAACTGTTTCTCAGATGGATACACCGGTGGCAACGGACAAGTCACTGGAGTGACTCTTCCTTTATTGATTCCATTACCTCAAAGCCTCGCCCTTAGGGGAGTCCCGTTTGATGTCCTCGTCCCCTGTGTGTGTGACATACACAGGTCTTTGGTCAATCCATACTCGAAATGTCTTCGGTGTTTGTTGCAGAGCTGTTCAGGACTGGAAATGACTTTAAAGAATGTGTTATGTTTTTTTTCCTCCCCTGTCTATCACTATCACCAGAGCAGCTGATAGAAGACACTTTATTTACTCTTGAACAGAAAAGACTTTTACTTTTATCAAAAACAAACTTGCCAACTTGGTTTAATGACTTAAATGCACAGTTTGTCATTTCTGCCCCTGGGAGTCTCTCAATCAAAACAATGACAGAAAACAGTTTGACGTGTCGTGAAGTAGCATGGGATCATGAAAGCTGTTGTATTCACCTGATGAAAATCTATCTGATGTGACTCAGGCAGGAACCATATTTACAGACAAAGTAATGGACAAGTATTTCCTCAAATAGTGTCCAGGCCTTTATTTAGCTCAGCTGCAGAAGGTACCAGGCCTTTATTTGACAGAGGTTTGTATTTGAGGCTTTTATTTCTCCCCAGTTTAATAAGTAGAAATTGTCCTTTTAAGCACAAAACCTCATTTTTATCTGCTCCTGTTTGCGATGTTAAAAGTACTGCAATGTGCTTTTAATACAAACTCAACACTTCCTTAACTGTTTCAAATTAAAAGCCCTCTAGCATTTCAGTGGATAGAAACCATTCATTGCTTAACAGGGCTTTTACTGTGTAAGTGTTGCCTTCCTGTAGAAGAAGAACCTTAATTGTATTATACATTATACATTACATTACGGGTATTCCTCCAACATTTATTCCATTTATAAAACAACGATTCAACTGGTCCTCAAGTTCCTCACCAACTCCGTCCTCCAAAATGAACACACTGCCAAGTCTACATACAGTGGGAATAAAACTTGACTATTTTCAGTTAACTTTGTATCCAATCTGTCCTCTGGAAATCCCGAGTGCATTCATCCACATAGAGCGCATTACAGTGTTGAGTGTCATATCTGGGCAGAACCGAATTACTTGACGGCGAAGAGAGCTGTCAATTTATTGTAGCTTGGATCTCACAGCGGTGATGAGAGCGTGGAAAGTTTTTTTTTTTTTTTTTTTGGGCGTGTGCGCCTCTGTTGCATGTGTGAATGTCAGCTGACAGGCGATAGGATGTCTCTGCTGTGCCCCAGCAAGTCTCTGAGTGAGAAGCGAAGCTGAAAATGTGCCTGGCCAGATACGTCAGCGCGAGCCTGTCCCCATCTGCTGTGGTCCTTTGGTCTTTTCATCAAACATGTGTACAAAGCTCACTCTAACTCTGTCTAAAAAAAACCCCCAAAAAACATCTAGAGTGCATAGCAGGTTAAAGTTTAAGATCGCTACCACACACACCTGCAATAAAAGTAATTTTTATGTGGAGATTATGCCAAAAACGTCCTTTTGAGCGCAAGGACAATCGAGCAACATTATAATTGTTAATTATAGTTTGGATTTAGGTGTCAAATGGTGTCAAACCGGACTTTTGCTATTAAATAATGCAACATATCCGTCACTGTTTCTGATGGATATATGCTTTGGTTTTGCTACAAGAACAAGCAGAAACTTGTGTTGTAACTCGATAACTGTACCTGTCATCCCAATGTTTTCCTCCATATTTATCCAGTAGTTTAATCTGTGTTCCTGTCTAACTGTCAAGACTAGAAAAAAGAAAAAAGATCTGTGCATTGCGGTCCAAATCTCAAGCTCTGTTCATAAGTAAAGGGTAAAACTCGGTGGAAAAATAACAGGGTTTTCAAGTAGATTTGATATTACCGGCTTTAGTCCTTTTTTCATCTGGAAATGTCAAAAGTTGTCTGATTTTCTGGCTCTGCCTCAGGCTTAGTGACCACTAAGACCTAATTCAAAGTGTGGACTGTCTGCAACCCCAATATTTAAAGCTTGTTTTGACCTTTTGTAGAAAACAGCCTGGGCAGTCTTGGACAGTGCGCTATGGCTTCAAAACCGGACGACACATTATTGACCTACACAATCCCCTCCAGTGCTTTCACACAGTTTGACCAGACAATTGTCACTAGCATCTCTTTTTCTTATCAACATGATAATGGTGTGTGCCAGGCATTCAATAATGAGCCTTTTTTAGTGGCCTTGGCTCACTGGTGTTTCCTCTATAAATTAAGGTGTCTGTTCGAGGAAATAGAAAGCTTTGATGTATTAGAGTGTGAAAATGCTTCTTCAAGCTTGCTAAGTTAACTTGGATCTGTCTGAATGACTGGCATATCTGGTCACTTTCATGGCTGGCTGCCCAGGTTTTTTTTTTTTTTTTTTTTTGGCGGTTATTATTTATCCTTATGTATCCCAAAGTGTTTATCCCAATGTCACAATGCATTACGCCAAATACTCCTGAAGATGAAAATGAAGCGCGAATGCCTTCAGCTGGCCTTGAACAGGTCGTCCGCTTGTTTCCGTTGGCTGACCTGCCTGCCTGCCATCTCTGTTGGCCTGATGTTGGAGCCAAGTGGGCTTGCTTTTGAATCCTGCAGTAGTGGCCAAGTAGCTCGCATGTGTCAGCTCTGCCTCCCTCTGACAGGCCTGTGTGAAAAGTGTTCAAGTGCTGCAGCCTTTCCAGCTCCTCTATTCTTAACGTGTCTGTGTGTGTGTGGTTGTAGTCGACAAAAAGAGAAAAAGAGGTGTGATCGAGTAATAGATGTACTCCTCTGGTACTTCTGAGAAGCTGGTGGGGAGTCTTTACTTCTCGAACAGCACGTCATTGTCTCAAAATTGCTGTGATAGTAAATCATTTTAGAGGAATAAAATCTGCCTATTTTTGTCACATTGTTCTCACATGAATGATTCATTTCATAGAAGTATGATGGCACAGTCCTACATTTTGTCATTCATATGAAAAGTTATGTTAAAGCTGCATTCATTCATTTTCGGGCAAAAGGTCAACACTGACATATTGCATATATTATTGTTTTTGAAGTTGCTATAATGAATCTGTTGTAAAATAAGTGTAAAATATCCAGCAGACATAGAGTACACAATGACATTTTAAGCTCAGTTTTGGTCTCCACCTGTCCCTGAGACACTCGAATCCAATCGGATTTCAAAGTGTCTTTTACGTCTCTTGCAACGCGACACTAATGACATGTCAAATCTGGAAAGATGGAAACGCTGAGGAGAATCCATGCTGCTATGCAGGAAAACATGGAGAATTGTCTTCTGACACAGACGAGATGATGGACCTTGGCTAAGATACGTAGTTACTGATGCCTACATCGTTACCATAGAAACTGATGCAAATAGGTCGGCGATGCACACAAATCTGATCCGATCGCTCGCAGATGTGGACCCGAGAAATAAATCTGATTTGCCTGCATTGAAGAGCTTCTTTGTGCGAAGTTTCATCTCATGCTTTAAGTTGTTTGAGTATTTTACGTTTTCTGCTTTCTTTTCCATATATATTTTTAAATTGATAGTGAGTAATATTTTCACTTTCCCTAATACTCTTTTGTGTCATATCACCAGTCCCTAAGGGTAACTTCAGCAACCAAATAGTCATTTTTGTCAGCTATTCAAAGTTTTATCTATTCTAAAAGTTTCAAGTCCTGCAGTATATTTAAAGTTGGCTTGCTAAAAAGATAAATGTCGCTTTATGAATGAGTTTTGGAATTTAATGAAACTCGCCGGTATAAAAAGGTGCGGAGCCCTTGCAGGGATCACTGCTGTCATTTCACCTTTTCATATGAGTTCTGGATAAAAACACCTCAGTGGAAATTTCTTTCAAACTCTGCTGCAGTGTTGCTTTGTGCTCTCTCTGAGTGAGAAGGCAAATTGAAGAGAATACAAATTAAGATCTGTGCAGTGGGTTGTCTCTACATCCCACTATACTTCTCTCTTTCTTGTGAGATTTTTTTTTCTTTCCCGTAGGCTCCATAACTTTGCATCATGGGCCAGTTGTGTTTGCATAGATGGAGTGTCGTCATCCTCCTCAGATTCAATGGTTTACAGCGTGGCCCAATGTGAGATTTCACCGTGCTTGTGTAATTTTAATGAGGCCGTAAAATCACGTATGCGTCGGGTCTGAAGCTGGTAGCGGCGAAGAAGGGGAGAGGAAGTCACTTTGGTCACTGCTGGTCGTCTCCCCCTCCCTCTTCTTTCTCTATCAGTTTTCTTTCCTCACGAGGCCTCCTCTGGAGACCAGAGTACCTTTTCCACACCTAATTAAAGGCTTAAAACAGTGCCGTATTTATGGGGCAATCTGTCCATACTAGAGCAAACATCAATTTCCTTCTCTGCTGTCAGGCGCTAAAGTGAGATGAATTATCAGAAACACACGAGCAAGAGAGCGGAATATGATGGATCTGGCCCTGCCCTCTAATCACCGCTTTTTCATTTCCGCTAAGATTCTGCCTCATTTGCCTTCAAGCATAAGATGGATAAGGAGGCAGGATTTCAGAAATCTGCAGCAGCTGGACACTGATGGATATTAATTGTAGAATTTCACTTTATTGTTGTTCAGTCGGGGCAATTGTTTTACTAGATAAGTGCTTGCAATTAATGATTGCTACCGTCTTATTCAGGTGCGTCATCGTATTTCTTGGACTCTTTCTGTCCTGTAATTGGACCTTAATATTTTGTCCCTGGCCTTTAATATATGAGGTCATGAGGTAAGCCCAAAACCCCTCGTTCATTTATGCAGTGTTATCATCCTGATAGCACTCAATAGGATTCTATGTAATGGGTCAAAAACTAAGACCACAAAGATTTATCATCATCCTTACACATCACCTCAGCAAGATTAATGGAACTTAAAGTCATATGGTTTTCACCTTAGGAGCAAAAAAAAGTGTTGCACTCTATGACAAAAAGGGCTGTGCACGCTTTTAATACTACATTCTGTTCTATTGTAGTTGATCTTAACTTAAAGCATTGCAACCAAGGTTGAAAGTAGAATGAAAGTATATTTGATTCGGTGAAAATTTTATCATATACATCTTACAGACAGTAGAAGTGTGGTTTTGATGCCAGGAGTTTGCGTTTTGGCGCTGGAAGTGACCATATTTGGACAAAGGGGCGGAGCTGTGGGTCAGAGCCATCTGCGAGGGTAGAAAGGGTGAGCTAATGCTAAACGCTAGCTTATTGACATAGCAAAACCGTCGTCAAGCCTTTGCGTAACAAAGTAATTTTACAGTCTTGCTAGTGTAACTTATTAACCACAACTACAGTCGAGCTGCCACTAAACAGAAGCTCTCAAAGTCCGATTTAGCAGGAGAGTGAGTCGACAAACATGCCTGTCAATCGAAGCCTGATGCAGCAGATGTTAAAGCATCTATTCACCTTAGAATAGTTAATAGAACACCAAGACATAACATAATTAGAAAATAAAATGAATGAGACCAGAATGACTGTTGGAAAAAATATTAAAAGGACTTATTGGAGCAGCATCTAGTGGTCGTCAGTGGTATTACACTTAAAGATACTTCCACTTTGGCTTCCCTTTTTTAATTGCATATTTTTAATATAGACCAGAAGAATACAGTACAGTATGTGCAGTGTTGGTGTGTGTTTAATCGGTTGGTTATAAGATCATTTTTCTGGATAGTGTTACTGTTATCTGTTTATTATCTGTTTCTGAACCAGGGAACCAGCACGTCTGGGCTTTATGCTTTCATGGCCATTTGTATTAAAGCATTTAAGTGAAGTTATTAAACATTGTACTGAACATTTATTTTTTTGCTATTGATTGTCTGTTTCTGGTACATATCATTATTGTCTAATTCGCCCCCTTTGGCTGAACTTTTGTCCCACTAGTGCTGACGTTGAAAGAAGAGAGGACTATTCTTTTCATGTAGTGTATCATCATATCAGTGTCGCGTAGCTGTTAGTGTGCCTCTACACCTCAGATTACTGCTTTAATCTTTCAAACTCTGTCTATTTGAAGAGTCACAATGTCTGTCGCAGGATTTTCATCTTTTCTGTAGTTATTCAAGTTCAGTCACGACATGCAGGAGACATCACACATTCAGACGAGAGTAACTTTGCACATAGAAGAAAATGAAAGGAGTAGTGATATTTCTGAAACCATTATTTCCCTTTTTTTTTGTTTTCTTTGTTGTATTCTGAGTGGCTATATTACCTCCGCACACACACCTCAGTCATCCAGATCGAAATGAGAATTGATAGGCCCTCAAGAGTTAGGGGAACGACATCTTCCCCTAAATCCTTCTTGTTTTATCCTGCTTTATTTGCATCGCTCTGTCCTTTAAAAATGTTGCCATGGTGACAGTACTGGGTTCATCACAGCAATAAAAGTGGAAAGATGAGCCATGGGAGGACGGGCTGGCCTTTTGAGTTCTCCTGGTTCACACCAAACGCCGCTGGTCACAGTGACAGACCTGTGGAGTCAACTGTGTGACAGCGCTTCTTTTGCGCCCATAAAGTTGGAGCAGAAGCAGCTACCTGAACTTTCCCGTTTGCCTTCATTCCCTATATCTCTACTCACGAATGACACATTAACAGCTGGCATAGCATGTGTTCCCGTTCTGCATTTGGAGCTTATCTGCTACACACTGAAAGGTCTGAATTTATTTCTGGGAGGAATTCTCTGCCCACATGACCCACTCTCTCTCACTCACATCAAGATGGGAATATGGAAGCTATTTAACCTCACCTGTGTTTAAATTGCTATAAAGCCTTTCCAGTTGATCTTGCATTTGTTTGGAAGCTTTAGAATCGTCATGAGCACCACGTTACACAGATTAAATCAATGGTAACATGTGAATGCCTGAGTTGTTGGCAGTCCTGATTGAAGTAATCTTAAGGGGCTTATGCTACTGTATCCTGTTCTCTGCTGTGGAGCCGTATGGCAAGTCCCACACTGAGGCTTATAAAGCATGTAAAGTTTGCTCTAAAGGCTCTTTATCTTGGGGATTCATTCACAGCTGAAGTCAGGGAAAGAAGGAATGAGCACGGGATTCCCTCCAGCTCATCTCCAGTCTGCTTCGGAAGGGGGAGTTGCTGTAACAGGCACCAGCGACTTCTAAAGGCTGTTGCTCGCTTTGAAGCCGTCGCTGCTTTTATTAATTAAGTGACAGCCCAATGTGAGGGGAATTGCGAGCACAAGTGTCTGTCCCGCACACTAGTCACACTCTTAGAGCTGGCAAATTAGAACTGAAATGAAGAAAGCCCACTTTTTCAGCTCTGCCGACAAACTTTCTGTTGGATTAAGGTCAAGGCCTTTGTGATGGCCACTTCAAAATGTTTACTTTGTTGGGCTTAAGCCATGCTGATACCATTTTGAAGGTATGTGTAGGATCATTATCCTGCTCAGACTTTAGCTTCTTGGCTGATATCAAATGAAGTTATTGTTTGTGCAGATGAAATTTCTCCCCAAGAGAAACCAGACTTGTGGACTCCCAATAATGACCGAAATCTGAACGTTCTAAAGTCATGACTAGGCCTGTCACAATTATTACATGATCACCCGATTATATGAGCTAACCGCAGTTATTTTGCATAATCATCATAGTCATTTCCATTTATCTGTATAAAAACAAGCTGGATGAAAGGGAAACAGAAATGTCATATTTCTGTCACTATTTACCTGTGGTTTTCCAGTGTTTGAGGTTCGACTCTTTTAATGGCGTCATGTCATCGCGTCCCTTTCCTCTGATTTAACAGCACCTGAGTGGAGAATCAGCACGAGCAATTCTCATCTCGAGGCGCTTAAAGCAGCAGGAGCCGAAATCAAGGGGGGAAAAAAAGAGTTTGAAAATACACCCCTTCCTTCTGCAGCTCTCTCCTCTAGGTCCAAATCAAAAGCCTGTGGAAAAGAGAAACCACTTTTCCAAGCTTCTATGTGGAGCCGCAGAGTAGAGTCACGTCTGAGGAAATCCTGACAGCGATCGGTAATTACAGCTCAGTCACATATTTAACCCTCCTAACTGTCTGGAAACAGCAAGTCCGCATCACGGGGTAGATTTTCTACAGCTCCAAAACAGAATCCTCAAAAGTTGGTAGAATTCTTGCTTCCTTCAAACCACTCGACTTGCAATATGCTGAAATGGAATTATGGAATTTTTGCCCAATGACGTCAAAAAACTATCAAGCACTGCAGCTTTAACTGAGCTTAATATTCTAGTTTAGGTTACAAAGCCTAAAAGGCAAACAGAAAAGTAACTTTAATTTATATGTTCCAGTGTTTAAAGCCAATGAATTGCTCTTCTTCTTCTTCTTCATAAGGCGTATTATTAAACCGTTATTAGGCTTATACTATAATAGTGGCATAAGATCCTTCGTCAACTAAAATTTGATCATGATCCTAGTCATGGCTTCAATTTCTGGAAGTTTCTAAGGCTGATGAAAGACAACACAGTCAACTTGGTCTATGTAAACTATCTAACCCTGTGAGAACGCCATAAAATAAATAAAAGCTAAAAATAAAAAAAAATCTCTGCTGTTATTCTGAAATTTCACATCAAATTAAAGTAGTTGGAACATTCAGAATTCTAAAAAACATTTTTCACGCATTCAGAGGCGTATGTATGTAAATGTCCGACCTCAACTAAACTGGCATCCTTCGTTCTCCAGTTTCGAGAATAAGAAGCTGCAGAAAGTACGAGAGGCCTCCTTCTTCTGCACACACCCTACTTCCAAATCAGTCTCGTCTAAATAGGATCTTCATCTTTAATGCGGAGAGTAACCTAACATGCCCCAGCAGATGAAAGAGTCTCAACCTCTGTGCTGTGGAGAAGCAGAAAAGCTTTACCTGATTAATATTTCATGAGTCACACAGTTTGTGTGGAGCATAAAAGAAGGGTAAGTGGAACAGTTATCAGCTGTTTGTACCATAAGACAACAGGAAAAAGTGAAGAAAACATGAATAATAGATGTTAGCTTTTGCATGCATCGCATCTTTGAAGCCGTCTCTACTCCGATCTTCCTATGTGTCTTTTACTACTAATAATAAACTGTTGGCCAAGCGTCATTAAAAGGTGTTGTACAGAAACCAAAGCAGCAACAACAAGAACATCAATAAAGCAAAGAAACATAAGGGGAGAGAGAGGCTGAGGAGAGGTGTGAGCGTTGAGCATCATTTCTGCTCCGCTGTGTCTGGTGGGTCAGGCCTAATTACAGCTCAAGGAGAGGTTCTCCAGTGAAACCGTCTGCCTGGCGAGGATTAACCACCATGAAGCAGCAAGAGTTATATCCGTTGCAGGAGGGCTGCACTAACAGAGTCCTCACTTCACCGACGTCGTCCCGACCAGATTAAAACCCAAACTGGGATTTGTGGAGGTGATTAGTTCTGGAAAAATACTTCCTTGTGGGAAACGGGTTAAAAAGTATTTCTCCTTGAGGGACACGTCTGCGTTGCTAAAATGGATTCTAATGAGATGAGCTAACTCTGAGCAAAGATTCAGCCCATGTTACAGCTCTCACTGTCTTCGTGTAGAGATATTTTTCTGTCAAGACTGAGATAAATCAGTTAAAATATTCCTCTTGGCCTTAAATCTTCAACCTGTTTTAAATGTCAATTTTTAATAGATCATTGCTTTTTAAAAGTTCAATGTCAGTCGTGGAAAAGTTCAGTCTTATTTCAGCAATACGATTGTTTTTTTTTTTTGTTTTTTTTTTTACTTCAGTAGGTTGGAGTTAGAGATTAACAGTCACCTGTAACACTTGTGCATCCGGAGCCTTATCAGACACATGACTTATTAATCTGGTTGTGCTTCCATGCATCTGCGACAATGCACTTTTAATTGCTTTTTCTTATCTTTCACACATTCATCCTTTTGATGGAGCTGGTCGAGATAGAAACCGATTTGGGAAAAGCAGTGAAAGAAATTCCAGTACTACTATGCTCTTTCTCTTTACAAATATTTCTGCACATGATGTAAGTTGATTTATTTCGAATTAACGCTACATCTTTTGTTTGCTTAGTCCATCCTATTGAATACACTTCCAGCTTCTTACTGTCGTACATCCACGTCTTTCCACTTGTCTTTAGTTCCTGAGCGCCAGTTATTCCGATCCTTTGTGTAATATCTAGAGTAATTTCACTTTGTTGGCCTCAAAAATAGATTTGAAGTCTGCTCAGTCACACTCAGGAAGCAGGAGTGTTTCCCAAATTGTCGAGGGTGTTTTCACGCCTTCACTTTTTAGCCCAGTTAATTCTGGTTCATTTTCCCCCTCGGTGCGATTCGTTTCCTGCTCCAGACACATCTTACCAATAAGCAGAGTGAACGTTCTTGTGCGCTTTGTGATGCATTATGGTTCACTTGGATTTTTCTCTTTCTGAAAAGAAACCCAACCAAGTGGAAACGCTCCAACTTTACAAACTCACCACAAAGGGTCACTGATGTGGACCAGAAGAAACAAACAATAGTTTTGAAAACGCCCTTAGTCTTTCTGACAGTTTTTGTAACAAGGAATAAAACTTTACCCACCAATGGTTCCTGTCAATATACATTCCTCTCCGGTATGTGTCAGACTCTGTCCAGACACATGAGTGGCACATCACTGACATTTGATTGGCAGCACTAACCTCTTTCCACCCAACCTACCACACACTTTCCTTCCCTTATCTGCCCTCTGCAGTTCATGTACAGCGTGTTAACCAGGGCCAGGATAGCACACTGCGAATCAAAGACAGCACTTTAGGGACCCCACACGCATTATAATCAGCGGAGACAAAGAGCTGGGGAGTGGAGGCCAGTAGGTTAATGAGATCAGCCACTGAGTGGTCACTTACCTTTTCATATCTGGGAGGCCGGGCCCGCTTCAGTCCTCGGATCCAATCAGCTCAGCCAGTCAGTATCCATCAGAATCACAGGCGCTGAATCGCAGCCTTCAATTTGAACTTGATTGTGTATTGAATGCACTTCTGAGAGTTTCTTTTCTCTTCTGCAGGGAAGCTTCGTGGCCAGCATGACTGCGACGCTGAGGCAGATGGACGACTATCATTATGCTCATCTGATCAGCACCTTTGGCAAGATAAGGAGTGATGTGGTGGTAAGTGCACCTTAACAGTGTGCCTATGTCAGCCCCATGTGACACTTGAGACTGTGTAATAATCACGGCCAGTGCAATCGCAGCCCAGCGTTGTCTTTCTCTTCCTTTTTCTAGAAATCCAAAGTAAGATTAGTTCTGTTAGGAAAATGTTTTTCCCTCACAATATACTATGAAATTGAATTTCAGTTAGTCATTGCTCTGAGGCTGCTACATGTACAGCATGCTCTTGATGATAGTAACTCCTAAGGGAAGCTGTTCACTCGTTGCTGCCAACAAGTTGTGGAGGAGGGATAAATCTCATTGATGTTATGGGTTTCAGCTCTGAATAATTCCTCCCTCAAAGCTGTATTTTTATAGTATCTGCTGCCAGATTAGCATTGCGTTACTCTCCACTGACAACTGGGTGAATCCCACTGTTTGCTTTCACCCCAACAAAAGCCTGTTTAACCCTTAAGATACAAATCTGATTTATACTGCTGGCAAGTCTTTCCAAAATACTCAAAGACTGACATGATTTGGCCTCGCTTGTAGCAGATGCTTAATGTTATCTGGTGCTGGGAATTTATGGAATTGCAAAGATTACCTCTTACTGTTTCCATATTGTTTGCGTTTAGCTTTTCAGTCCTGACAGCTTGTTCAGTCTGAAGCTGTAAATGATCTCTTTTTTAATGTACACAACGCTTGTGCTCGGACAGTAATAGCAAGACTGCATTGAGAGATGATAAGCATTTTTTTT
>JAPQRN010000012.1:19849026-19860136 GCA_037367275.1 Coranthus polyacanthus
TCTTTTTTAATGTACACAACGCTTGTGCTCGGACAGTAATAGCAAGACTGCATTGAGAGATGATAAGCATTTTTTTTCCGTGAACATTATGTTTGATTAGTGCTGAGCAAAGAAATGTCAAAAAAGACTGTAGAATGTTTTTCCACGGAGCCTTTTACATAAGAAAGTACACTTTGTGCAGCCACTCTGACAGCGGTGCGAAGCAGCGAAGGTAGAGCTGAGCATCTATTAGTTGCATAAAGGCTATCAAGCTGTCAAGAAATGCCTCAGTGGTTGATAATTAACTGTTCTTTTAAATCATTTAAATACCATATGCATAGCTCCTCAGTACTACTTTAAAATAAGACTGCCCTCATGAAGATTTAGAAAAGGTTTTAAAATTAGGTTATTAATTAGGTTTATAAATGGATAGTTCTGGTTGATTTTCAGATTTACTTGGAGATAAGCCTGGATGTTGGTGGAAAGAGATGGACAGGATAGAGGAGGAAGATAAAAAAGACAGTAGACACACTGAAATCAGTGAGAGGGGAACTGACGAGCTGCGCAGTTACAAAGTCAAAGTGCTACAACACTTTGCTTAAACACTTCATAATTATTTAGCCTTTATAACAGATTAGAACGAAAGAGCAACAAGGACCGGTTGTTTTCCATATCACGAGCCCACGTTAAGTTTACTGTTAAGCCTCACATCTCATTGGTTACTTTTTTTTCTCCATCTGTTTACACCTGTCAGCTTCATCTAATATTTATTAATTTAGCCAATATCTTAATATTCAAAAAGTCAAATCATGGCAAATCCACTTAAACCTTAATCCATTTTTTTTTACTCACTTTAACATGGCTCCCTTTTGTTGTTTATGAACGGTAGTAGCTCATTAGTAAATGGTCTAATATGCTGATTGAAGATAAAGTAAGCTAAACAACTAGCAGAGATGTAACAGAATAGCCTGATTAAAAAAAAAAAGTGCAGTAGTAACTTAATCTTTCCAAGTATTGAGGCTGAATTGATCTGTGAAGACTGAGTTATAACTTATTAATGAATTCTACAGTGTTTACAGCGTAATCAATAACCTAACAGAAGTACAAATCATTTTGATGGTTGTCTTGTTGTAAAGTGTTTTCTGTAAAACAAATTACCACCTCTGTTAACTCACTGTACATGTGAGCATTAAGGCCGTGCTTATTTATTGGTCTCAAGTGTTCTCCTGCTAAAATTAAATGCATGAGTCACCTTGACCATAAAAAACTAATCTAAAAGCCTTTTCTGCCTGAAAGCCACAAGCTCCTAACGGTTCATTTCAGATTGCTCTTATCTTGGAGGGGGGAAGAATAACAGTTTTCATTTTGAAAAAAAAAAAACAAAAAACTTTGTCTCCCTCTCGTAGGATTTCCTAATGGAAACGTTTATCATGTTTAAAGATCTCATCGGGAAAAACGTCTACCCGTCGGACTGGGTCATAATGAACATGATGCAAAATAAGTAAGTATGACACCGCCGGACTGGCACACAGGCAAAAACGGTGGTGCTTTGAAGTCCCCACACTGTTGTTGCTAAGGAACAGCAGTCAGAAGTGGGTATGGGTATTTTTTAATGTTTTTCTCTCCATGCAAATATCTAAACAAGGCCTCAGCTGTGCAGCAATCAGATGAGCAGTCAGCGCAGCCGCAAACAATCACATGAATTATAGATGCCAGGGTGTACGCTGCCTGCTAATCTCCAAACTTAGTCTCTGCATCTCTTTACTTTGTTGCTTGTTGGGCTGCCCCGCTCTTGTGTTTTATTAATGCGAACCTTGCCTGATTCCATTTTCTCCGTAAACTAAAAACAGGAGATGAAGTGTGCTTTGCCGTTTAGAAGTGTACTCAAAAGCTGTCCTTCTGTGCGGTTGTCAGATGAAGTTAGAGCTCGACTATTATTTAAGTGCTTTTTTTGTTTGTTTGTTTTGTTTTGTTTTTATTGTGATGATTTTTCTTTTTAACTTCCTCTGGTATCTTTTCAGATCAGAGGAGACGTGCACCAGTTTGTTGTAGTCCTCTGTTATGCAATAGCACAGCAACAGCTGTCAGATGAAAAACTGAAAGTTGTTTTCAACAGCTGAGACAGAGAACGCTTACGTCCTTCCTTCCATGTATAATTGACACTGTGCTAGAAGCGTTTGCAATGGTCAGCACAGATTCATGATTTATTAAGCAACTGTATTTTATATATATATATATATTTAACTCTTCGAAACATTATATAAGATATTATATGAGATGTAGAGATGAATAGAAGAGATGTATGAATGAGCATAAGGTTATTGCATAAGGTGAGGTTAGAAGAAGATACCTCAGATTATTACATATTACATTCAAGCGCAGATTATTACAAAATTCAGGTGTAATTACATAATGAAGTGAACATTTGTCATTACATAACGTGGTGTATTTACAGAACACCCGTGTTTTTTTTACACATTAATTGAATGTACTTTTGAATGAGTGAGCTTTGCGTATAGAAACGCACTACCTGGAGCTGTACCTGCCGGAACGAGGCTTTAAACCGTCCATTTTCAGCAGGTGCAGATCTTACGAGGGCAGCCCTCTGGTTGACTGTGAGCTGAGCGACTCCCTGCCCACCTCCTCAAAACCATTCCAGCATCATCATCAGCTTGCATATTTGAATCGAGATTGCATTGCTACTCAATTTTGGTTCTATTGCTTTCATCAGTCTGGTTGATTGCTACAAGCCGGATTCCTTTTGGCATACACACAGTCTCGCCCCCGCTACGAAAACATCGTCAGCCACCTGGGCCACGATGCGGAATACGTCGGGGTGGCTTTGTGGTGATGTTCCCCCGGTGCCCCGCAGGTGTGCAAATCACATCTGTTCTGCTTCTGACTGAGCTCCAGTGTCAGGGAATAGAAACAGGCATCCTGACCCTCTTAAGGCCACACACAAACACACAGATACTCACACTACTGCCAGATGCATCCACCGGACTAACGAGCTTGTTCAAACACTCCATACCCACTGTGATCCTGCAGTTTGTACAGAAGCTTTGGGGATGCGATGAGCATCACTGAGCTCCCAGCAGTTTATCCTCAGATCATGCTTTGTAGGGTATGAAATGTTTTATTCTTGACTCCCCGACTGGAGGCCAACACGTCATCTCCCATGCCTCAGCAGAAATTTCCCCAATTGAACCTTTAGTCTTTTTGCACTTGTTTGTGACAGTCGAGAGATTAATTCTGCATTCTAGTCAGTGCATTCAGCCACTTGCTGGAGCTAAATCATTGTTCATCCCCATGAAAAATAAGCCTGTCAAAGTCTGACTCATCTCACAGTCTTTATACTCGGGCTCGTTTGAATATTTCAGGTGCTGGCTACTCAACTAATTAACAAAACTCCTGCATTTGTCAGTATCCTTCAGTGTGTGTTTGATCAGTTGTTTGCTTCTTCCTGCAGTGACATCTCAAGGTGACACAATCTTCATCCCCACGGGACGATGTTATAGCCAAGCGTTTTGTATTAATAATGTAAAGACAAAAGAAGCTGGAGGTGTGTCATGCTCTTTATGCAGTCAGAGCAACGAGACTGCATTCAAAAGAGGTACTGACCCACGGCCGGTACCTGTTTAGAATATCTAACTCAGTTTTCCTTTAAATTAGATTCTATATTAGACAGGATTCTATGACACACAAGATATTTTTATATCCATATAAACAGAAACAATAAAATTGACGTTAAATGAGGGGCAGACTATACCTGCATCGTAGACTGTATCAGGGTTTAAACTAATCGATCCTGTGACTTTGAACTTTCACCTTCTGACCACGAAGTTTATGTGCGACAAGGGCAGGTCGCGGTCAACGTTACAGTCGAGTTTGACCGTCTTAGCTCTATTTGTAAAGGAGTTACGGTGCTAAGATAATCACAGGCAGACGGCACCGACTGCCCGACCCCACTCCGTCCCCGTGGGTAAAGAGTGAATTTCAAACAGTGTCCTTGAAAGTGCTCCCTCTCAAAGGCATAGAATTTAATTTCAACCTAAAACCTATGTATATTTTAAAAATGTCATTAATCGAGTGTTTTGATCGCTTGAAGGCAGGAAAGCTCGAGAGCATACCTCGCACATACAGCTGAGGTTAGAGCTTCACATACACCTAGGCTGACTGCAGTCAACCTCACGTTTTTCAAAATTACAAACATTTACTTTCCTGTTAGTTCGGTTAGTCCAACTTTATTTTGATGATGATTTCAGAATAATAGAGAATTTCTAATTTCACTGTGTCTTTGGTTACATCAACACCGACCTCCGTCCGCACAAGCGTTTTTACAGTTAATCTTCTGAACACCCCTGAAACACGTATCACATGACCAGAGGGCTGATAACGCCGCTAGACACGGGAATTATCGCAAATTGCTCAACTAATTGCTCTCTTGCTGTGAGTGTAATCAGTAGTTTCATGATAAAATGCAGTATCCATGTTGAATTAACAGCTGGGATTCGAGGCTGCCATCTTGTTTTCTTCCGGAAAGGGTCACATAAAAGGGGCGCGATGAATCGGGGAAGGAGACGTAGTGACGGATATAAGACCTAATCCGAGTGTTTGTAAATGTCTCCGTTGTCGTCCGTCCACATTACAACACAACCACGGAGTTTACGAACTCAAACACAGTCAGCAACTTTTCCTAAAGTTTTGGGGGATGTTAAAACACAGGAGTTGTGTGGAAACTAGCTGCGGACATAGCTTGGACATTTCTGGAAACTGATGTCATGACTTTGAAAGTTCAGATTACCTCTGCTGATGAGGTTATGTCATCACTCCATTTGTCTGTGCATCCGTCCGATTGTCAACAGGATTATACGAAAACTACTGCGCTGATTTTCATTCAACTTGGCGATAGGCGAGGGCATGAGCCAACATGAAACCTGCGACTATTGATCTAAGAAACTGAAGACATCCGCCAAGAAGCTAAACTCGGATGCAAATTTATCTTTCATTGAAATAAAGGCATACATTTAAATAAATATATATGGAAATGAAATGTTTGGTATTGTGAAAAACGGAGTTTGGATTCATTTAGTCAAGATGTGTGTAATCTCAACTGTATTAGTGCTATATAAAATTAAAACACATAAAAGTTTGCCTTTCAACAGCAACGTAAGCATTTATTTGGAGATGTGTTTGATGTGATTTCATGTTTAGTTTAGTCTCGATCAACTATTGACAAAAACATGTTGCTCTTTAGCAGCTAGAGATTTGACTTTCTTGTCCAAGCTACTAATGCTATCTGCGTGCTGTAGTTGATTGTACAATGGGTTTGTCAGAGACTGTTGAAACCACTTTCTGTTGATGCTGGAAACAAGGTTGGTGACAGCAATTTAGAGCTAAGTCCACTTAACCACTTGGAGCGCAGGGGGCTCCAGAGTTGGGTGTTTATTCTTTGTGGGTTCTTTATTGTGATCGGTGTAGTCATTTGATTCATTGTTATAAGAACGTTAAGTGGAGCAGTAAAATAATTGCTGTCCTTGTCCTGAAGTACTTTACATCCTTCCATTTTAGCAATGTCAGAGCTCAGCTGAACACATTTTCGAAGAGGTTTTTGTTATAACCTTGTGATTCTGATCACGTCTCGAATACTCATAAAGCACAAAAGAGATGCTTCAGTCTTTGCTCACAGCGTCTTGTTTCTGAGCAGTCCACACATGCCACATTCAGCACACAGATTGCCACCCACAGACACCAGCAGACGCTTCTTTCATGTCCACACATTATGATAGCTCCGCTAATGAGACGGGCATCGGCAGTAGCAGCAGTCGTTTCCTCCCACTCATCCTTCTCCACCCATCGCCTCTTACTTCCTCTAGGATGTAAACTGATTTATGGGCTCTAATTGCCCCAGGGACAGCAGCATCAGGCTGGTTAGCCACTGACTGCCATTTGCCCAGTGCCAACTGGACATGACTTAGTAGTGACAGCTAATTGGCAGAAGACATAGGCGCTCACTTGATGAGGAACAGGTTGATTTGCTCAGGTTATGGTTGGCAAGGAACTAGTTTACATGATCCCTGGCCTAGATATGTCTGAGGATACATATGTCCTATTTGGTGCATATCATGCCTTACATAAGGGACATAAGAAAATGTTGATACAAATGTCAGTTTTTAATAAATAGTTGACGTGCAGAGATTCATGGGAGATGGTTCATTTTGGGTTGTGTTTAATCCCTCAACATAGTAGTGTTGTAATCTTCAACTATTTTTACTCAGATTTTTTGCCTATATTGGTGTATTCTTTGTATTATTATAGTATTGTATTATTTAGCAATATATTGAATCACAACTCCTGTATCATGATAAGATTGGATTAATTGTGCAGCTCTACGCTACATTAGAGCTGCAGTGTGTGACAGTTTTTTGCATCACTGGCGCAAACGTCCACAATTACCTTTCAGCATATTGTAATTCAAGAAGTCTGAGAGGAAACAAGAATTCTACCTGATTCTATTTGTAAATCCCGGTTCTTCACGCGTCTTCCAGCAAAATACGGCCGAATCCTGTGCTTCTCAGCCAGAGGACGGTGAAGTTCCAAAGAACCGAAGGGGACTGGAGCACACTGACTAATTCACAGCCTTTAAAATTGCAAACAGATGCATTTTATTTTTCGTCATTCATTCATCATTTGTCTCTGAGGAGTCTTGACCTTTTGTGTGGCTCCCACTTCTTGGCTATTTTCAGATACTGACGAAAAGAAAGAAAATGTATGCATCTTTTAATTTAATTAATTAGAAAGCACTGTCAATTTACGAGTCCCACAACGGTCGAAGCTACAGGAATTCAGATAGGATTGGTTTTTTTTTTCTTCAAGGACCAAGTGCCCCTTAGTTAAACTTTGATTTTTGTTCGGCTCACTGAATTAGCACAAGTTGGCTTTTACTCAGCACTACACTAACTGTCTGTTTTCGCCAAGTGATGAAAAACCTTGTGTCACATTTTTCTAAGACAACAGCTGCTGGCTGCTTTGTATAGTCAGCTAAATGTTCTCTCTTACAGATTTGCATAGCAAACTTTTCAGGCCCTCTGCGCTATAGTCTGAGATGTGCTGAATCACTGCATACTAAGTGCACTCATCATCATCACTCTCAACAATGTTTATTGGCAGTTGTGCTTTAATTTTTCATCAGTTCTTAAGGTTGAGTACTTAAACAGTTGTTGTTGTTGCACCAAAAGTCATTAACATTAAGTAAAAGTTGCATTAGATGAAAATGAGATCTTAGATGAAGTTTAATTACTATTATTTACCAAATTAAAGTGTAACACTGAATCTGATTACTCTGAAAGATAACAACCACAAAAATAATGACTAATACTTCTCTTATTTCTTTAAATTAATTAATTTTATCTATATATTACATGGAGGTATGTCCTTCTGCCGTCGTTGTATTATTATTGTCTATTATTGTCTATTATTGTATTATTGTACTTGTCTTTTCTGACATGCACTATAATGCATAATGCATCTTTCTCGTGCCTTACAGCCTCACTTTGACGCGTAATCACTATCAGAATTGCATTTGAGATAACATCAGATGCCTCCAAACCGGTTTATTTTCGCAAGTTACACCCAGAGTTTCTGGTGTAGCTGTTAATTATAGGTAAGAATAGTGGATTGAGAGATGAATGGTGAGTTCTCAGAGAGGCAGATGAAAAGATGAAAGCCCAGACGAGCAGAAGAAGCAACTCTTTAACTCAGTAACCCATGCCGTCAGTCCCTCACAGACTCATTAAAAGAGGGTTTCTGAAGCTGGATGGCTGCTGTTTGGAGTTCTCTCCATGACTAATCCAGGACCTTCAGGGCAGGTCTGGAAGGCGAGAAGGAAGGAGGACTCACAGAGAGTGAAAAGACTGCCAATGATGTTGTGATCAGGTTTGCCCACATACACCCGACCACCCACCGAGATAAAACAAAAAACAAAACAAAAAAAACACAGAGCGTGTAGGCTTATGGGTATCTGCTTTGACACGATCTCCTTTTAAGGAAAATGTTGATGGAAAAATAAGAAAACGTCACATTCTCAGCTGTGTGTTCTTCTACGCCATAGACTGGATTTAAAGATGGACGGGACATAAGCCCCGCCCACTCAATGTGTACACGTCCATAAAATATGCGCAGGTGATTTCTGTCTGTTTAGGTAGAGTTCATGAGGTTGATTTGTTTTAAAGTCATCATCTTTCTGATCAGTTTGTTTTTAAGAAGTTGAGCCCAGTTCAGACCAAAGATTCTTGACGAGACAAAACCGTTTTTGAACGTCGCAGCGGCGTGAACTGGACCATCTCAGACCGGATGATAACGCCGCTATCGATTCAAAAGGACCGCAGAGGAATAAATACAGCAGCATGCATGGTAAAGAAGACATGCATCTCAGGTGTTTCTGAAAAATTGGATATTTCAGGGCATCAAAATGTGAACCCCCTTCATTTTGCAACTGTGCTAGTTGTACCCCAATTACTATTTCTAATTTCTCCTACATATGTTTTTTGATTACAGTATTGGTCATTTCCTAATAAAGAGCAACAGACACTGATTATCAGGCAAACAAAAGAAGACCATTCAACCGGAACATTCCTGTTTTATTGGGCAGCTCAACCCTGATTTTCTTTGGTCACAGTTTGCTTGATTGGTCCTTTTCAAACAAGGGCCCGTCCCTGCACTGCATCACCCAAGCCACTGCTGAACAATGTCTCTGTGAGCCGAACTTACAAATGGCTAATTTTATTTACAGTCAGATAAAAGGTGATATTATTGTTGGATGAGTTTTGGTAAATCCTGTTTCTAGAATCCGTGTTTTCTCCCCTTATTAGAGGTGACACCAACTCCTCTTAACAACAGAACTGCTCCAGGTATCACTTTGCCATTTCAATAAATAAATAAGTAAATAATATGATAGTAAATAACTCACTGTCCTCATTCATATTTAAGAGGCTACAAATTATACCCAGCCACAAAAAAAGCCTGAAAAGCCAGCAGTTAGGACAGAAGTACAGAGTGTACAAAGAGTTGCTGATATTGAAACGATGCACCGTCTCGCTTCACTGCGTTGGTCTGAACTGGCAGGGCTTCGGAACGTTAGAAGCAGTTTCAAGTTGCAGCTCGTCTCTTCGTGAATCTTTGGCCTGAACTGGGCTTTACGTGATGACTTAAATGAACAGGTGAGTGACAGCTGTAATGACCAGTCGCTGTCAAGACTCCATCAAAAATGATGTAACTAAGGATGGAAGATTCCCAACTCTGAGTGTAAACACGTCACAGCCGTTGGGTCTTCAAAGAGAGATCCGTCTCTGTTCTGTTTGAAAGGTGTCCTATGGGAGATGTGGCTCAGTTCCCCCGAGTAAACAACTATTTTGAGTAAACAGTTTCATTACAACCAAGCTACCTCTGTGATGATCTAATGAGATCCCAACTAATGAGATCTAAAATGGACAAAATGATTGCTTCGTGAGACGAGTGGCAGTTTGAGGTATTGGACAAAGTTCATTTTTTACAGTCATGTAGCCAAACACTCATGACCTTTTAAGTCTTTTCTTCGTCTTTATACCACTGAAACCAAAGTTAAAAAGTAGGCAAACTCACAAAGCTTATGAGGATGCGGGCGCTCAGTACCACATGCCACACTAAGAGCTTCTCGAGATGCAGCTTTTTTTGGCTTTTCAAAAGAAGCCCTGACCTTTTCCAGCCTCTCTGTAACACTGCTTTGTTAATGTGGTGAAAGTTCTCTCCCCACTCTGCTGTGCAGCTTTTGTCTTCGTGCTGGAGCCCTGATTGGTACCTGTATCCTGGGACTGTCACGAACAGGATTTGTGATATAGGCATACTGTGCACCAGATGCTCTTATGTGTATGTGTAATTGTCTGCCAGCATGTCAGTGTAGGGTTAGAAGCCTTTAGTTTGTCTTTGTAAAAGGCTTAGAGAGCTGTAATGGTACCTTGGTACAGTACTTTGAGTGTGCATGCATTTGTGTCTTGATCTGTTAGTGTGTGTTGTCGATATGCCTTGTACCAGGTAAAGTAGTGTGGTTTTCCATGAAGTAGCCTGGCTCGCTGGAAGTACTCTGCCAGAATAAGAGTGACTATTTACGTCGTGCGGTGACAGGAGTGTCATTCTCCGTCCTTCTCCTATCTGTGCGTTATCGCTTTGAAAGTCCCCCTCATTACATCAAAGAAAAACAACCTCTGAGCTGCAGCTACACAAGTTTTCACAGAGTTCTTTTATGTGCTGTTTCCTTTTTTGGGATTTAGTCATGTTATTACCAAGACGCGCTTCCTCATGCGCACATGTTCCGCCAAATCAACTTCTCTCCCGACACTATTTTGCAAATGTACCGTCGCAGCATCCTGCATTCAGCTCAGCCTAAGAACTAGCCAAAGAGCCCAGATAACTTTTACCCCTATTCCAGAACGATAATGAGGGGAGCCAGACCTCTCTACAGCACCGGCAGAGCGCTGACAAAGTGTGGAGATAGGTCTGGATATGCGAGACTGCCCATGAAGTGCAGTGTAATCTCACCTTGTCAGCTGGCCTTTAAATAGTACCCCCGAAGAGCGATAACATCAGAGTGTATCTCTCAACATGGTTTTGTCATTGTCATTATCAAGTGGCAGCATGGTGTCACAGTGTGGACGAAGCCTATCTGTCAGCTGGGCTTCCTCCCAGTGCTGGTGAGCATCTGGTCTGCAGGAGTATCGTTAACCTCAATACTTAAACTGTCTCAACCCCAGGGCTTTGGTGGGAAAGGTATTTAGGTCATTGATTTAAAGGGTTAGCTCAGATTTTTTTTGAAGTGGACTTTACCCATAGGCCATGTATATGTATATTTTCAGTGCTTTACGACGCCGTCAGACAGGTCTACTGCTGGTCTACGCTGCCTCACAGGGTTTGTTTGTTTGTGTTATTGCGTGATTGTTTTACCACGTTAGTTCAGATCCAAACTAACAAATAATGTATTAATTACTTGTTTTAATTTAAGTCGGACTGAAGGAGTTTCCCTTGTGGGTTTAATAAAGTTCATCTCAATCTCCAGCACTCACCGGACACACACACACACACACACACACACACACACACA
>JAPQRN010000012.1:19860236-19877916 GCA_037367275.1 Coranthus polyacanthus
ATTTGTATGATTTGTTCTCATTGAAAGATATCGTCATGAAGGCCTTAAAGACTTTGATATGTAAATATTTCAGTGCATCCCTAAGACTAAACAAGTGAGGCATCGGTAGACCAGAAAACTCCTGTTTGACAGCAAGATAAAGCGGTGGATTTTTAAAAAAAAGTGGCTAAAGTACATTTTTCTGGTGTCCTCATCCACAGCTACTGATTTCTGCTTCACTCTTCTGTGGGTAACACGCTGACCTCTTAAAACTATCGTCACTGACATTTAAAAATACTTCTGCGAAACGTAAAGTTAAAATAGGATGTAATGAGAAAGCCTGTTATTAGCAAAGGAGCTCAGGTGCTTTCAGTGATTCTTCTTTCTGTTGCATTAACATAAAAGTAATATTTTAGCTATTTTCTGAGACTCCCTTGATGATAGAAGATGATACATCTCAAGGGGTTTATCCTGATATAGAATAAATTTGAAATGGAAAAAAAAAAACCAGACGGAGTATTATAGATATTTTAAGTGCGCTTCAAGTGTCATATATATTCATGAAAAACTGAAAATAGATTGCTGTAAGCGAGTAAATGTACTTATCCATCCCGTGTATATAGACTACCCCGACCTCTCCCGTTCTTGTGCTGAAAGACGAGTGAAATGACATTTATTTTTCCCATCTGGGAGCAAATAAAGATCCCTCAGCACACTGAAGCAGATGCCTCATTGGAGACTCACTGAATATGCCACAGCTTATTTGTTCGTCTCCTCTTTGAATATAACTGACATGTTTGCAGTCGACTCCTTTCCCTTTGATATCCCAATTACTTCCTTCTTTAGATTAACAGTGTGTCAAACCAAACGGTCAAATTCATGCCTGCATATCTGATGTGTGTTTAATTTGGCGTACCACCGAACTATCAGTATGAACGGAAAGGGCACTCGTGGCATTGATTTCATTCTAATATACCAAGGCTCTATGATAATCTCTAACACACTGATTGTGTTTTATCTTGGAATAAGCAGTTGAGTTAGTGTGTAAATATATTAGTTTAAATGTTTTATTTATGGAGCAAAACTCCATTATGCAGTTATTCTTTATTACCTTTTGCATTGGAATCTGTTTTATTAGAGGAAATCATTAAAAAGACAAAAGTGCCAAAGGTTTAGACAGTTGAAATCTGTTTTAATTGCAGTGTGATTCATCTGATCTTTGAATATGCCTCATTATCTTATCCATTGCTTAACAGAACTTCGTTAACACTCTGGCTCCGGTGCAGAAATTGGTAGTTCTCCTACTCGCTAGCGTCTGAGTTCAGACTAAATCAGCCTGTGTTGCCTCATTAGTAATCCGTTCACCTCTCCACCAACTTTTGGTCTGGATGAAAAGCAGCCTTTGCTGTCACGGTTACATCTCAGATCTCTGTGTTTATAGCTTGGCGGTAGCTCTCGCGCTCCAGCTCTGATGCCGGCGTCACACTGCCTGGTGTTGCAGAGTCAAAGGGACTGCGGCTTTTCTTCCCCACAGCGTTCGCATGACAGACAGGCCCTCGACGGCCCGTAGGGTCAGTCTGAAATCATATCTATTTCACAGTGGCAATGGCATCAAAGGTCTTTCGAGGGTCATCTGCTTCCAAGGCGCTAAGAGCTGGTCCTGGAGAGCTTTTCTTCCAGTCACTGTTTGCTATACGTCCCCGGTGGTTCGTAAATGTACTCTGTGCGGCATGTTAGTTAAATCGCAGCTTAAACAACCGGCAATTTGTTGCATAAATCTACAGGAACAAGAAATTTTTAGGAAAATCTGCAATATGTGATGACTATGTGACCTGTGATAACTTTTATTAGCATCACTGGACTAAAAACAAAGTCACAGGTCAACAAGACGTTTCAGTATCATCCTGTAAAGATCATATCACTACTTTAAAAGTCACTTTTAGATGGTATTTCCGTCCACCACCCCTCTCGTGAGGTGGAGCAGTAGTCATGTGATTTTTACAGGTCATGTGTTGGTCATTGTGTGTATTTCTTTCCATATTTACTTCCTGTCACATTTTACAGCGTTTGGATGAACACCGAAACGTCTTGTTGACCTCTGACTTTGTTCTTTCACTCCACGGATTTTAATAAAAGTTTCTACCATTTTAAGCCTTAAGAAAATGCACTCGCATAGACACATGAAGAAACGCAGTGACCACCACACTGAACCTAATTAATCTGAGAATAGCTGAGCTGAGGCATCGTCTAATTGGTCAGAGGACGAGAATGCCGGGCCCATGTATCCAGGGCAAACAGCCACAGGAGTATGAACGCATAAATAAAGTTATCTTTGTTACTGAACACGATTCAGGCAGTGAATGTGTGATGTGTTTATCATGCATGTTCATGTCACAGTAACGATGAAAAAAAGATTTCGTGGCAGATCTAGGGCTGTTTGAGTCACTGATTAATTATCATGCAAATATCTGTGATTAACAAACACTGTTTATGTCACCGCTGTAATATAAGTGTAATAATAGTTCAATTCTGCGTAATATACTAGTGTATGCTTATACTAAACTGTTCTCCATTGAACTCAAAGAAGAATAACATGATGTATGAGATGATTAAAAGAGCACCAGTCAAACAGTGGAAATAATGATGAAACTGTTTTTATCCAGATGATTTGATTATATCACATTTATAGATGGGCTCAAATCACAGTGATCATTATGTAATAATTGTGACAGGCCTGATACTGATGTTTAAATTAACAATTTGACCAATGGTAGATGCCAGTGTTTGATTTTGTTTTCGTGTCGTTTTGTAGCAGGATAACCTCACAGTCTACATCAGTGAACTTGACTTAATTTAACATTCGTTCATTTATTCATTTATTCATTCAGCGTCCACCCTCACTTATCATCAGAGCACACAACATGAGCCGCTGGCAAGTCGCACCAGATACTTTAACGACTATGTTGAACGTGACTAAGCACTAATGAAACAGAACTAAATGGGATGCAGCTGCACTCGCACGCTGTGGCCGAGCTGCCGTGTAATCAGACAGAGAGCTCATACAACAACAGATAAACATTGGCCACTGCCATCGACGAATGGCATGTTATTAGCTTATAGGCTAAGGGTGTGCTTCCCGAACGTCAGGTCGGGGTTGCTGTTTTCATTGGGTCGCCAGACGATAGGTGAGTTCATTTTCTTAATTAAAACAGGAGAAGAGTGTTCTCTTCTGGAGGAGTTTACAAACGTTGACCTCAACAAAGCCACGTGAAATGCAGAGGAGAAGCATCAGTTGTAAAAGATGTAACGAGTAAAAGACATAAGGTGAAAATGACGTAAAAGACATAAAAACCAGACAGTGTATTGACAGCGAAAGAGTCAATGAACGTATAGATCCATGACAATTAATGATGTATTTTTGTGAGTTTGGGTCCCGAGGAGACACTGAATTTGTCTTTAGGGAATCACTGTGGGGCTAAGGCAATCAAAAAAAAAGGAATAACTATAGATTGTCAGTGCTAAATGGTACCAGTTTAAATTCATCTATCTAATTCTAACAGCCCTTTGTTGTGAAAGTGATTTAAAATGTTAAAGTGGAGCGGGGGACTTCTTTCTCTCAGTGTAAGTGGAAAGGTCTTACAGATGAGAGCAGACATTTGACTCACCCCGGTGATATTTTTGAGTCATTAGAGCTTTTGCTCAGATTCCCTGGGGTGCGCTGCTCTGTATAATTTTCTACATCCTAGTTTATGTGAGTGGTCTGGGTAAACTAGAATAAGAGGCAGCAATGCTTTTTTAAGATAACAGTAGAGAAATGTTGGATTGCAAACGCTATATGTTGGCAGATAAAGTGATCCAATTTTAGATGAGCTGTCTGAAATAAAGGTAATCTAATTTAATAAACAGCTGCGATAATGAAGGTTTTTGACCTTGACTTATCTCTAAGCACAGGCAGATACGCCAGCTATTCAGCAATAGTATGCAAATCGATCGCGATCATTATCTGGGATGCTCTCTGAACTCAATTAGCAAGTATGATCTGCTGATAACTTTTCATTAACGTATGCGCTGGATGCCTGCGATGCAGATCATCCGACTGAACCCGTTCCTCTAAACCTCGGCCGCAGGAAGTCAGCTGATTAGAAATGCGCAACGCAGGTATGAAAAGGGAATCTTCTGTCGTCTCCGCCGAAATGTAAGTGTTCAGGCACACCCATCAGTCAGCGGTAATGGGGTGATGTTTCTGACACTGACAATTTGATGGAGCGTATTTATCATAATGATGCCATATGTATGTACGTCTCAGAACGACACTAATACGTAGGAGGTGCGATGTGGTTCTTGCACATCCTAATTAAAAAGTTTAAGTGTCTCAAAGTTATGTTTTGTCTCCCTAAGCAGAAAACAGGGAAGCCCGTGATTTCCAGAGATCATTAGAGCTACCTTGATTTCCCTGCTGAACCTGATGAAAAATCACAGAGCAGCACGAGGGCCGGTTGTTTGGAGGAGTTATAGATTTTCAGGGTGTCCCCAGAAATGCGTGAGTAAAGCAAATACTGAATTTGTCGGATGAGTCTTTAATTACAGCTTAAATTGAACCCGTCATTAACAATTTGCCTGCAGTTCTAATGAAGTTATAAAGAACTGCCTGTGAGCGTCTTATTTCCCGTCTGCAGCATAATGACTGACCGTCTCAGCAGCTTCCCTCTGGCATTTTGCTTTGTTTGTTGTGAGCCTGAAAGAGCAGCGGCACCATCGGATCTTCATAATATACAGTTATTGTTCCCGATCCAAACAGCCTTGACTCAAACTTGCACGGCTGTGTGCAAAATGGTTTCCATTAAATCAGTATTATAGACTGAACAGTAATTGCATTTCTATGAATAACTGCTTTCGGATGAGCTTAAATACAGACATTTATAGTGCAATTTGTGTTAGTATATCACATTTATTTAATGGCCGCAGTTTGAAGAAATTAGACTTTTAAGCCTGCATTTAAAAAAAGTCCACGGCACTCTTCAAAAAATTAGCTGTGAATGCCTTTAATCTTGTTTGAAATGGCCTTTTTGGAGTGTCAGGGTTAGTCAGAGCCCACTGTGAGGGTAGAGAGTATATTCTATTTTCATCTGCCTCATTAAGTTTTTCACTTTAATTAATGGCAGGATGTGCTCACAGAGGAACTGTCCTATCTGTTCATTAGAGCCCATTATATGTCTGCGATCAGGCAGGCAGCTGGCTTCAAATAGACTTTCAGGTGGCGCAGTTTACATTACGGCGTTAACCGCGACGTGAGAGAAGGCGCTCGCGAAGCTTCTTTATGGAAAGCAGCTAATGTTAGCGCGCAGGGACGCAGCAGATCGGTTATGTGCCCTGGATCGTCAACCAGAAGCAAATAAGTTCCCCAAATAGAAAGTGAGATCAAGAAGGCAGAAATGGCTGATTATTATTTATCTCTGTTTTGCCTGTTGGGTCGTGTTGAGTAAGAAGGTGTAATGAGTTCCTGTTGGGTGCTGTGTCCTCCAACAGGCTTTACAAAAGTTGGAGCTGCCACGAGCTTCGTGCAGCAGTGAGTCAGCTGCTTTTCCGATTAATTGTTTGAAAAATGGAGAAAAGGTGTTTCTCAAAGCCCCAAAAATATTCACTTTACTGTCACAGGAGGAAAGAAAGCAGGAATCAGAGAATGTTGCCCTTTTTTCTTCTAAAATTCCTCAAACCGATTGTTGAGACGATTAATCGATTAATTGTTGCAGCTCTACTTGGTTCTGTCTTTTCAGATTGTGAAGTTAAAGTAAAGTTTAATTCACCGACTATAAAACAGCCTCTGTGAGTGTTTTGTAATAGATTTTGGCTAAAGGTTTAATGAAACAAAGCACTTAGTCTGTGAGTCCTGAAGCAACATTACATTACAGTTTGACAACGCAGATGTATGTCGACATTTGTGCCTGTTTGCTTTCAGGCATAAATAACTTCATGCTTATTGGATGTCAGAAAAAATTATGGTAATAGTTTTGAAAGGAACCCATCGCTGTATGTGTTTAAAATCTTTTTGAAACCACATCGTAAAGCAACCACGTGTAACCAAAGGTTGCTTTACCTTGGGTTTTTTAACTGAATATCTCGAAAACTATATTATATTATGATACTATGTCGAACATTATCGCTGTCGCATATGATTAAAGTTAAGACAGTTAGTGTTGTTATCAGAACCTGGTATAAAACTGCTTTATTATTACATTTTTTAATAGTTGAGGCAAATCTTAAATTTGTGGTGAGACTCAATAAATTGTAACTTTTATAAACAAAGAGAAAAGCATAAACGTCTTTTAATAAATGTCAATTATTGATCTTGATACATCTTGTCACTGAAAACAACGTTTTCCGCTGTGACACAATGTCCTTATTTCAACAACTTCCTTTAACTGAACGACCCCGTTAAAGCGCCCCGTTTGAAGCGCTGCGCTCTTTTTTCCCAGTCAGCGAGCCATGATTTATGAAATCACAAGTATTATTACATGAATTATTACGTACAGACAGGTGACAAATTAGAGAAGAAGAAGAAGAAAAACCCTGATGTAAGTGGTCTCTTCTGGAACGACGGTGTCCTCATTCATGGGGCTCGAGGGCTTAGTGAATGGTTTGATGAGTGTGAAAATGATGTGAATAATATGCACTCACCAGATCTCAGTCGAACACCTATGGGAGATTCAAAACCAAATGAGGGAATATCTTTTGGAAGACTGGTTCCCAGACGTGTACTGAGACACTCCATGTCGGTTTTGCCTTTAATTTGCTGCCCATCTGGGTATTTTTTTAATAAGTACTAGTACATTTAAGAATCATTTGTTTATTTTAAAAAAATTAAATCCCCAGAATTAAGAGCTGTGCGTAGAGGACAGTAATATTTCTCAGCCCACAGGTGCAGTCGGCGGAAACCCATTTTAGCATTAGTCCAGTGTTAAGCGTATCAACTATATTGGCATGTTCACAGCTGCAGAAAATTGAGTGAGGTGTGCAGTGGGAGAGACTGTGCTTGTGGAGACAGGATGGTGGTAATAGGCTGTCTGAGTGCTTCGGGAACTGCGAGGGGGGTGTCTGCCATTGTGGGGCAAGAGAGCCGAGGAAATGGACTTCTAATGGCTTATCCAGTGGTGTTCAGTGACAGTTAACCTTTCCAACTAATGACTAACGTGACTCTTAACCTGTACCGCACACTGGCTCCAGTTAGCATTTATTCAGCAACGAGGGAAAGATGTGGAACATTAATATTGTATAGGTTTAAAATCCCACACGACGGAAGGGAAACCCCAGGCTGTGAAACGGAGACAAGGCAGCTGTGAAACATAAAGTAAGAAGGCTCCGAGGTAATGTTCGAGGAACGACCGACTTCCACAAGGAGAGCCATCTCCAGCAAACGTTAAACTTGGTCCACAGCGAATGGACAGGCTCAGGAGGAGCTCCCCGCACGGCAGATGTCTGCACACCTGCCAGTGTCAGTTACATAAGCGTTACATCTTAATGCAGCTTTATTGCCGGCTCATGAAACCCTGACGCAATCTACTCAAGTGGCATAACAATTGTCCTTGTTTCACCTTGCCGTCTTTATTGCTCATTCCCATGTATCCTCACACGCTGCCTTGGACGATCATTTGTTGTAGTTTGTTGTTGCTGAAAATGATGGCACAAACCGAGCTAACGAGATTGAGAACCTTCTCTCTTACATAAAGTAAACCATGTTACCGAAAGTGCTGTGCTGGTGGTTTTTTTTGTTTGTTTGTTTGTTTTCCCGGTCTATACTCACGATAAAGGATTTTAGAGATTAGTATACACATTGTTGTACGCCTGGCTCGACCAGGGAATGAAGCTAAATAGCGGATGGGCCTCTGACTCCGTAAGCAGCAATCATAATTCCCCTTTAAAAGCTTCATGCCACTTAAGTTATTAACATTTAATTCTGCAACTTCAGAGTGGATTAACCCATCAGTCAGCATTCTCATTAAGGTCTAGTCGTTGCATCTTTTTTGCAGGAGCGCCTCTGGCCCTTGTGTGTCTCAGTCTGACGTAGAAAAAAGACTCGTCCTGTGTTTCAACCCTGTTAGGAGCACGCACTTCAATACAAGTTTGAAAACTGTTTCTTTTGCTGAAATACAAACCTCTTTCCTCTCTTTTCTGGCTGAAGATTGAGACTGAAGCTCAGAACCACGAGCTTTCACAGTGGATCATTATGTCGACGGATCAATCATAGTCTCACGATCTTCATCGGAATATGGACGTGCGATTCACGCATTGCAAAAGATTGCCTGAAATCTGAAATACAATTTTTTTTTTTTTTTTAAATTACACTCAGCGTGTGAGTATTTGACCTGTCAGATGAAGCCCTTAATGCAGAGGCCATGCAGTCACACCATTTGGCCAATCAGACGACTCCCCGGCTAGCCGTCAGCTACCCTCACATTAATTGGTACCAGTTCAGCGGCGACCTGAGGTTTAGAGAGCAGCACGACGTCTGCGGGAGGAGAGACGAGCGAGGAACGTGGAGCCAACGACGACTGCGTGGTGGAAAAGAACAGCGCTTCTGCTATTTGTCATTATCCTGGATTTAGGAGAGACTGCGTGTCACAAAACGGGACGAACATTTGACCGTTGATTTCTTATAGTTAGAATGTCTTATTTAAAGTAACGTTCTGTTTAAGTGGTTGTTGACTCATGTGCAGGAAAATCATGTTCAAAATAATGAATCTAAATTCTTTATTCAGTGTTTTTCTGCATATAGGACATGTATAGCTAATGTGCACACTTACATATTTGTTTATTCATCTCCTCATCCTCACAGTATTTCACCACTAATACGATGTTATCACATATCACAGATTTCCCTCATATCACACAGGTTTGCAGCCCGATTGCATTTAAAAATGTGGTAATGGTCTTGTACTACTTTTTAAAAAATATTGATTCGTGAGAGGAATCTTTACACACAAACGCCATCCATCTGAAACCATCACCGCTGTTGTTGCTTAACCCTTGCCTTGGCCAACTATACGCTGAATTCCAGTTACAGTCACGGTGGTTTTTTTCAGTCTCTTTGTGTGTTTGTTTTAAGGCCACTGTGAAAGACTGTCAAATAAGTGATGATTCTTATAAATACCTTGTCCCCTGGCAACTGAAAACACTTTAAGCAAAATGATTCACGGTTGGAAAAAAAAAAGGACGGACCTTGAAGTCAGAATGCAGTTACAGAATATGGGATTATGTAATGTGTTAATTCATTCACCGACTTATATTTGGTTTGGTTTTCCTAATCACTGTTTGACGTATGATAAATTGCAGCCTTTTTTTTTTTTTTTTTTTTAATCCTGTACTTGAACCATATTTTAAATTATTTTAAATCTCTTTATTGGCCTTTACATCTTGATGTATTTGCACATTGGTGATGCCAGGATTTGGAGACCTGTACGTGAAAGCGATTGCAGTAAATCTGACGTATCATGTGGGCATTTACTATGCAGCGTAAGGTGTTTTCTAAGTACAAGCGTCGTGTGCACTGGTGCTCGCATGTGGTGCAGCAGCCACGTAATTAACAAGCAAAGCGGGGGGATGTACAGAGGTGACCTTTAAGCCAGTGTAATTATCTACTGAAGATAAATAGTATGTCTTTAAAGAAACGATCCACACTTCTGAAAGAAATGAAATATCTTCTCTTTTGTTTTCAGAGTCTTCCTTCGGGCCATTAATCAGTATGCAGCAGTGTTGAGCAAGAAATTCCTGGATCAGACCAGCTTTGAGCTACAGGTATGAGCTCCTGTTTTTGAAACACAAACTTGATAAAGGTGCCGGCCCTCCCGGTGACTGTGTTCTTTCAGGGAGTCAAACATTGGTTATCGTGCGCAGTCCTGTTATCAGGGGTTTTAGGAGAAAGATTTAGTCGTCCTTTTTAAGCCATCGCTTCACTAAAGCTGTTTTAATGTTCCAGATGCAGCGTTGCATTGTTGTACTTTGTGAACTTTGTGAAAATCACTTAGAGCAGCAGACATAAAAATCACGCAGAGGGAACATCAGTTATTGTGTAATGACTAGCAATTTGATGTGTATTTTAACCTTCTCCACAGAATAGAACAACTTTTCTGCTTGCTTTTTAAATGTCTGACATATGGAAGAATGTTAATGTTGTCAACAACTACACAGCTCTGAGCTTTTAAATCCTTTATGGGAGGATTATTTTAACCATGTTTTAGTGCCTTTGGAAGTCTCTTTATGGTGCATAACTACAGCTGTGAGTGTTTCCTTATTTTAAACCATAACTCAAGGGCGTAGAGATAATTTATCTGGATAGAATCATATAGTCTTTTTCGGGCATTTGTACTGTTTTAGGCTCGTACAGTAATGTACTGTATCTTGGCTTCGGGGTATTTTCATATTAAAGTATGCTTTGAAAGCTCTCAGTAATAGGCTTATTTCTATGCATATAGCAGAAAATAGTAGCTAAAACAGCACCCGCTCCAGCTGCTGTCATTGGCCCTGTTCGCAACTGGCTTTAACGTACATTTTTTTCTGGATCTGATCACAAGTGGACAGATTTAATGAACGTGAATGTGTGTTGAGTGCATTCAGAGGTGGTCTGGGCAGTGTGTGGTCAGTAGTGTGTATGCAAATGCGTCCTGTGCTTCACTGAAGGTCTACGTAAACCAACTAAGCCAAACCAACTAAAGTGTACGTCATGCAAACAGAATGTCGTCATATGGACATTTAAGGTGTATTGGTTGATTCACAATTTCAGCTTATATATTCAGTAACAGGCAAGAAAACATTCCTCCTTAAAGTCCCCATGAAATTAAATTTGATATTTACGTGTTTTTATTTGATATACTTTGTGTTACGTGTCACGTATGCTCCAGTATCCGGCCCAACTATGACCAAAAAGAAAGCATTCTGTCATCTTTCTGTTACGGAAAAGAGATTTTAAAAATGTTGATGACCAGTCCTGCACTCGGGGACGTTTACTAGTTTTGCAACTAGTGAAACACTTCCTTGAATGTTCATGTCTCCTGCAGAGGAGCGATGGGCTAGGACTTCTGGATCAGAAGGTGGAGTTGACCAATCAGAGCAGACTTTGCTTTCTTCTTTGCTTGTAGCCTTCGAACAACAAAGTGAATTGAATCATTTATTTTCTACCTCAGTAATGTAAATGTAATGTTAAATAGTAAGGATGAAAAGTCAGCAAAACATCCCAACATCCTTTAATTCATCATTCACTCTTCTAACGCTTTCTTTATGCAAGGAATTACAAAGCCAGTCCATTAAACGTTCCTGCATATAAAGCATCCAGAATGCCTGCAGGAAATGAAATCTTACTCCGCTACCTTTTGACCTATTAGGTGAGCTTTTTGATTTGCATACATTGTTTTCTATAGGTTGCCAGAGGGCTTAGATGCTGTGGTTGCAGTAGTTTGGGGGAAAATGCGATGTTATTTGATTGGAAACTGTGTATTCATTTACAGATATTTTTAGTGTGTTTGTGGAAGACTGGGCTGGGGGTTTGGGGTCCTCTTGCAAGAAAAATCTACATTTTTCAATAAAGACATATATAATTTCACATAATTTTAGATGATTATTATTACTATAATTACCTTGTCTGTTTACAAAAATTTGGAAAAGCTTAAAAACGAAAGTCCACTGGGGGGCCAGCTATCCATTTATTTAGTTTTCTACTTCTCACATCAGTTTGGTTTAGGCCAGAATGGCTGGGATGCTGCACCTAGGTTTTATAATGGGAGGGAACAGCCTGGCACATAGAGCAGGGATGTGAGATCTCATCACGAGACACATTCTAGTGCCAGGTGTGAGCTGACGTACTTAGAACTGTCCACTCGTGATCAGACTGTCCAGAAACGGGTGTTAACGCCAGGTTTGAACATGACAATCATCTAACTGAGTTCACTCTGGAGGTCACTGGTCTTAATCACTAAGCTCTTCTGGACGTCCAGGTTAAACCATCTATCGTCAGTCTTTTAATCAATATAATCAATGTTTTTCTCGCTCTCTGATTTCATCTCCATCAGCTGTGGAACAACTACTTCCACCTGGCCGTAGCCTTCCTCACCCAGGAGTCACTGCAGCTGGAGAACTTCTCAAGTGACAAAAGAGCCAAGATCTTCCATAAGTGAGTATGAGCGTTTTCTGAATCCACGTGACATCCTCATTCCACAACAAGAAAACCGAGAGTCCCTATCCCCACGCAGGCAGGCTTTATATACTTCATCGCATGACGCGGGCTCTCGAGGATCCCGAAGCTCCCGTAGAGGCTGCGCTTGTTGCAAACAAAGCAGGATTGTGTCACAATAACTCCGGGGGTTAGAGAGAGCTCGTCTTCTAATAAAATCCAAGTTATCAGACAAAGTTGGGGATCCCCTCCTGGAATTGAGATATAGGTCTCTCTCCTCAAACTATATATGCTTTTCTTCTTATTCCCTCAACAGATGAAGAGGAGATACCACACTGTGCCGATGTGCCTCTCAAACCGTGGCTCAAGTTTTAGATCCGTGCAAGTTTAGACATTTATTGCTTCTGAAAGTCTGACCTAAGACCTAACCCTCATAGAGTTCATAGAGTGATTTCATTTCCTGTTCATCCACCGCCTGAATCTACAGAAGCCCATTCATCTATATTAGTATTTCTCATAGCTTCTGGTAATGCAGCCCAGTGTGCAAATGCTTTCTGGGCCGAAGTGGAGTGCACTGGCTCTCATCTTCATTTGGAGGAGTTTTTGTCACTAAACCATACATCACACTGGCCCGTGCTTGACAGTGAAACTCCTTGTTGGTCGGTGTATTATTATCTGTGCTGATAAACTCCCACACACACACAGTCAAAGACAGTAAAATGGACAAACCCAGTCACCCCCAGCTTGCATTTCTCCACTTGTCAACCTTCGCTGAAAACAACAGCTATTTGTTTCACACACATTCCCAGTCCTGGCTGATCTCTCTTGTGCTATTTCCAGACTGTTTATCTGACATTCCCAAAATGTCATTCAAATAAAGCCAGGTTGCTTCTTGGATATTGCACGGGTTTTGTCAAAGACCTTCTCACCCACACCTTCTGCCACTACCTGCATCATACTCTGTCTGTTTCTGTCTCTTTCTCTTTTCCCACTTACCACTCACCTCCTCTCTTTCTTTCCCTCTTCTTCTTCTTCTCCACATCCCGTTTTCCTGTGTGCTGGCGCATGAACTGCCAGTCCTGCCTGCAATACCAATTATTGTGCCTCGCTCTGTAGCAAAGAACATAGGTGTGGAATCAGAGATGTGAAAAGCACCCCAGCCCCCCTGCATTGTTTTTTTTCCCTACTGTGTCTCAAATGTCTCCCCCCGGTGCTGTTTGTAAAGTTGTCGCTCATTACCGGCTTCTGTGTGAAAACACCTTCCCTTCTCGTACTCAGTCGGAGACGTCAGACCACCATAATAAACTGATAAACACCCGCCTCGAAACTCGAAGCTGGATATCAGAGGAAATGTCAATGATTATAGTCATTGAGCTTTTTGTGCCAAAACCTAGTTTGGGGGATATAACGTGTTTAAACAATTTTTTCGTTATGTGCCAAACAGTTCAAGACCTTTTAAATATAGTTTATACTGTACATAGTCTGACAAAAAATAAGTATCTAACCAACAATTTAATGCAGAACTTTTTATTCTTGACTTTTTTTCAATGGTTGTAGATAAATCAATTCAATATCCGTCACGAGTCTGAAAGTACTGCACATTAGTGTTTACATGGGCAATATTCCTTCAATCCGATTGAAATCATTCTGATGTGAGATTACAACTTACCTGTTTACACGGATGCTACATAATGTGATCTGATAAGATGCGTGAGTTCCTGCTCCAAAGCATTTAAACAGAAATGAACTGTGTGGTTTTCCTCACTGTAAAGCATCTAATCTACCAGAAATATTACAGAAGATGAAGAAAAATTGGATAGCTTCGTTCATTAGCTGATATTTTCCAACTAAACGGTTTATCAAAGGTTTCCACCACACCTCTGAACCCGATTCCTTGCGATCAGGCTGGAATTTAAACAGAAATGAGTCAGAGTCTCCTCTGATTCAAGTGGTTACATGAGGCGTTTTTCCTCTGATTTGGCTTTTATGAATGGAATATCAAGGTCGGTGTAAATGCAACTGACACCCTGATTGTGTAGAAGAGCTAAGGTTTGGGCCACACATACTGTACAGAGGTGGATAAAAGAGCGTGCAGCAATGTCATTGATATGACATGCACATAACAGTGATGAGCAGTGGGATTGTCATTGTCAATTCTTGTGAATATCTCTCCCTTGCTTTGCTACAGGCTTTGATCACATCTCGTGTGTTCGTACAGGCTGCTGCTAGTCAATCACTGAGTTTTTTTTTTTTTTTTCCCCCGCCCCCCTTTCTGTCTCTCGTGGTCCTGTTATCTTCTTCCACCACATCCCTTTCCGTGTTTCTCCTTTCAATCTTACCCTTCGCCCCCTGACCCAGTTGCATTACACTGCACAAGCAGGCCTCTACCCGCTCATCGCTGCCCCTCTGAAGACATGTTATTCTTAGTTAACCTCTCCCGGAGCGTTCCACTTCATGGCTGACAGGTACTCGTTGTAGGTCCTGACAGCCAACAGTCATAGCTGCCTGTCTAACTGCCTGCAGTATTGTGACAGAACAGCACCCTGCGCCTGTCTCTGCTCAGATGAAAACACGATGCCTTCTCAGCAGTCATCTGCGCACCCATATGTTGAGAAGAAGAAGAAAGCACATGCACGAACTGACATGTGTGTAAGATGCAAGCACATGCTGTGCATGTGCTGTGATTAAATTAGGAACACAGCTTTACAAGTGTAGATGAGGGGGAAAATGGCCCCAAAAGATTTAATACATATAATCTAACAAGGCGGGAACCTATTTATATTTTATCATTTTGCCAATACTTCTACATAAAGGTCGATGTTTAGGCTTGAAACAGTCTTCCCCTTGACAGCTAAATATGTAAAGTGGGTGTTTTCACTTGGCAGGCTGCAAAAAGTTGATGCAGCTTCTTTTTTAAGGATTTTCCTCTCCTCCCTGACAAGATATATCAGGGTGTCTTTGGAAAATATTGGCAAAACAGTCAATTGGGTTTCAGAATTCCACCAGGGCCTCGGGGTGCTCTGGACTGTCACAAAAGGTGAAAGAGGCTCTGAATGGATATTCATTAGGAGTTGGAGAGGAGGTGTGTCATCTTCAGACCTTTAACTCATTTTTTTTATTCCGTTCAATGTCATACCAAGGTTTCAAGCCAGCAGAGAGCTCGGAGGAGGCAGAGGTGATAATATGGGGCAAACTGTGCCATCGCCTGCAGCACCAGCAGCTGGTCTAGGATATTACAGTGGCGGAGGGAGGAAAAAGTTATTGATGACTCTGACATGGAATCTATTTTTAAATGCCCCTCAGAGTGGTGTCAGATTAGCCTATTCAATTTTCAAATAAACCAATTCTCACATCAGAGACACACACAGTTTTTTCCTTGATTTGATGCCTGTGCATCCGGGAAATTGGTTCACAAAAGCAGTTTGTGAGCTAATCCCCATTTCCCAGGGTTGCATTGATTGTTCTGACAATTATGGCCTCTCAAAACAGTAGAAATGCACATGCAGAGTCGCATTATAAACACACTGTGAGTGTAGAAGAGCATGTACAGTATTCAGTACCAGTCAGCCACATGGTTTGGTAAAGACGTCCCAAACGGTCGCTCCCAAACAAACCCCATTATTGCAGATTATTGTGGTTATTCTAGACTGTGAAAAATCATCGGATCGTTACTCAGGAGAGCAGACTCTGCAACTAGGCCGTTGAAAATGGTTAGAAGTGGCACCGTATTTTTCATTTTAAAACAGTTTTAAGCTTGAACTTAGTGACTTTCCTTTTCAAACGTCCAATCTGTCTTAAAGAGCTGAAGCCATTACTCTTTTTTTTTCATGTGATTGGTTTCACTGGTGTGACTTTGTGCCCTGTCCCACTGTTTCCACTCACGTTAGCCCCTCAGTCATTCACTGTCTAACTTTCCACTGTCTGTCGTCTTTTCTTTTTCCACTTCACTGTTTGTCCTCTGTGTGACCTGGGACAGTGTGGCAGGCATGGAGACGGGCTCCGAGCCGCTGGTGATCGGTTCGCGACCTAAACATGACAGGGCTGTTCGGCTTATAAGCCCCAACTCGCGAAAGCAAGACAAAAGAGTCAGGGCGGCAATGATCTGCAGCAGCTTCTTTAGCTTTGTTGAGTGTAAGAGCCATGACAGACCAAGCTGACTTAAAGAAGAGGTGCCAAGACAGCCTGACTGATGAAATGCTTTGTATTGCTTATTGTTCTCCGTTAATAGTTTTACTTGAACACACCACAGAGCCAAAGGCCATCTCTCTGCTTGCAGCTCGCATGAGAGGAAGTAAATCTTGTGAACGTGTGAGACATCTGCTTGGTTTTAGAGCTTCATGTAAAGCAGCCTCTTCTACGGCATGCAGATACGCATTGTTTTGGCCACGCTCCCGTTTTTCTTCCAATCATTTTGATCATTGATTTTTCCCTTTTTTTGACTCCTTTTTACCGAATCCACCGAGCCCACAGTCGTTAGATGTGTTTCGATTGCGCTGATATTATTCACATTTTACCATACCAGGTAGTATTGTTGGTATATGCGAATAAGTGCAATGGAAACTGATTTAGTGAATTGTCATGTGTGGACCAATAAGGCTGAATTAACACAAGACATAAAGGCTGTATTAGATGGAAAACAGAAAATGCCAGGATGTATGAAGAGCTGCAGAAGCAACTGTTAGACGAAAAGGCTTTGACAAACCGTATAAGAGTTCGGTTCGGTTCGTAGACGAAAGCTGTCAGTCGGCGTAAGCTTTGTGTCAAAATACCTCTTAATATCAGCTCCTCAATCAACAGCTCAGGTAATCTGTTATTACATTAAATACTACATCCAACTGGCAAAGTTTTAAACCACGATGATGATGAACCTACTCTTAATGTTCGCACAACAGCAGTGGATGGAAATTCGGTTGAAATTTCCGACATGGATTTGGATGGAAGCCCGCCGGTTACGTTCCGTTCTAACATTTTGCTGCGTTTGTGTTTCAGGTACCAGGACATGAGAAGACAGATCGGCTTTGAAATCAGGGATATGTGGTACAATCTAGGTAATCCAACCTCCCGTGTCAACACTGTTTGTGGTGCGATTTTATTGTAACGTGCTGGGATTCAATCACAGTAATTCCACGTTAGAACCCAGCAGCTACTCTGTTTGTATGTTTGATTGTCTACCATCTTACGACTCTCACGGTCCATGACAAATCAACCCCCAAGAGCACATATACATCTGTTAATTGGCTTCAGGATGTGTGAAAACTCTCCGTGGGATTACGCCATAGTATGATAATTGGGATGATAGATTTGTGCACCTGTGCTTCTTGACACTGACACTGAAACTCACACCATCTGATCCTTTAATTAGAAGTTGCCAACAGCTTATACTAATGTGCTGGTATGTTAATGAGGTCAGTGCTATTTTTTACCTAAAGTGTTATTTATTGTTGGCGGAATTTGTGATCTTCTAAGCAATTCCCTAAACACACACAAAAGTTGTTAAATTGACATCTTCTCATCTGACCTTACTGAAATATTTGGAATCTATAA
>JAPQRN010000012.1:19878016-19942200 GCA_037367275.1 Coranthus polyacanthus
AATTCCCTAAACACACACAAAAGTTGTTAAATTGACATCTTCTCATCTGACCTTACTGAAATATTTGGAATCTATAAGTATTAAAGACATAAATTAATTGATTCAACCGATCGATTAATGGGCAACAACAGCACATTTTAGAAACTATTATCTGCAGAACGTGTGTCCAATGGGTAATATGAAGCTTCTCAACAGGAATTACTGACTTTGACAGAAAGTAATAGCTGAAAAAAATAAAACAGCACTTATTTTTTGACATTAGATGTTCAGGTCCAGGTTCATTAATTCACTACTTACAGTTTGATGTTCAGCGATCCATATTTATTTACTTGACTGATTTATCGTTATTGTATCGGCCTCTGCTAAATATGCGTATATTTATGTTGTATGTGCATGGGTGGCTTCAGGTTTCTACATCACACTTGTAAAGGTTTCACACCAGATCGTGATTGGCTCCCAATTTGCTGTAATGTCACAAATCCTGCTGTTAAGCTCACTCTAAAAGTCACATTTTTGGTGAGCACAGAAAAAAAAAAGTCTCCTCTGCAGACTAATGTGAGAAAACCCTCAAAGTGTCAAACTCTGCACGTTGAAAGTCAAAGACTGCAGTGAAAGAACATTGAAAAATATATGTTTTTGAGTGGAGGGATACTTTAAAGTTCTATGCCGCTTTCTGCCTGCGGTACAGTAAAGAACACATGCCTTGTTGGTGTTAGGATCAGTTTATTGTACATTTGAACTTTCTACGCGTGCGTTTATAGTGTTTCTGTGTTCATTTCTTTTCTAATAAGGGCCCCACAAGATCAAATTCATTCCAGAAATGGTGGGTCCCATCCTGGAGATGACGCTCGTCCCTGAGATTGAGTTGCGGAAGGCCACCATCCCCATCTTCTTTGACATGATGCAGTGCGAGTCCCACTCCACGTGCAGCTTCCAGCGGGTACGTCCTCTTAAACATGACACGACAACGTCCGAGTCGCAGAAGAGCAGAAACGATCTGCTGAAACCCGTGGAAAACAGAGTGGTGAGCTGAGGAGTAGTAAACAGAGGCACAGCCCAAGTGAGAAAAACTTCCATAGCCACAAGCTTAGTTATAATTCTGCAAATCTCATTTTGTTGTGCTGCGATTATCAACAGCCACGGTTAGTGGAACTTAATGTTATGCTTCGTTACAGTGCAAAATTAAGCCTCTTTCTGCATGAGGAAATCCGTTTTGCTACAGCTGTTCTGCTATAAGATGTCTCAGGCTGTCTGTTTTTGAGGTTGTAAATGTTCATTTATGCGTCTCCAGAAGTGAGTGATGTTTATTGTAATGTGTTGTATTTATTACTTATTTCAGAATCACTGGCTCCCAGTGCCACTGTCGTCACCTGCGGAGTTATTATACTTCTGAAAACTAATCAGTTTTGACTCAGCTTTAGCTTTTAGATTTAGTTTGAGTTAGTTTTACAAGTGGAGGTTTATTTATTGAATCTATTTATTAAGTGTTAGTTTTTGTCAAATCCATTGTGATTTAGAGAGCCATTCTTTAGTAAAGCTCCCATATTGTGTTTTATTCTTGTTCACCGTGAACCATTAACATCGGGGAGGGGAGGAAAACGAAGTCGATTTCACCTCCACTTGTGTTTCATTTTAGTTCACGTTGCGTTATCCATCGTCGCTTTTCATTTCATTTTTTTGTTTCATTGCCATTTTATTTTTACGTCAGTTGATGAAATCATCTTTTCACAGCTAGTTTAAGATTTACGGTAACTCTAATGACCCTGGAAACCTGTAGTTTCACCAGTGGCTGCTGTCAGATCGTTGCTCTTAATAGCGTCTTGTGTTTAGGTTGGAAATGGATGCAGCCTCTGTAATTATGTCAATATGTCACTCCGGGTCCGGTTCATTGGATGTGAATGCAACTCGTTCTTCTTCCTTTCAGTGAAATGTGATCAATTTCACTTTGGCTTGACCCCTTTCTGTACTGTAAACCAGTAATGCTTTCTTTACTGTGTCTTTCTCTTTCTCTCTTTCTGTGTTGTAAATCCTTGGTCTAGAGAGAGGCAGCAGCATTTATATCTTTCCTTACTTGGCTGCACTCCTCTGTGCTGTTCTCTATTTGTGCTTGGCCAACACATGAGCGCACCAAGAAGTCAGTGAAATTGGTTTGTTTCAACACAATAAAACCTGCTTTTTATACAGCTACTATATACACAACACAAGAGGCGTAAAGTCCATGCTTCACTGCCAGAAGCTACGGCAGAAGTAGGGAGGGCGTGTCTTCTTCTCCGAACTAAATTTATACAAGAAAAGGCTGTAGTAACGAACAGAAAATCCCAGCACTCAGCCAGCTGGGTTCGAAACAGGGGCGATTACAGCTGAATCACAGATCCCCTCATCCGAGCCTTGATGCGGAGCCGGAGCCGGTGAGAGTGAGACGGGGCGAAGCTGTTAATGAATTGAAAAATTAGCCACACTGATTATTTACGGCTGCTCTGTCTAATTGCAGTTCGAGAACGAGATCATCACCAAGCTGGATCACGAGGTGGAGGGGGGCCGCGGAGATGAGCAGTACAAAGTTCTCTTTCAGAAAATGTAAGTGCTGATTAATGGGCAGGATTACGCCTGAGCTTCTCACAAGTTAGATAATGCTAATTGCAACATAGCACTTCTCAAAAATAATCACAGTGCGCTGATGATCACAAGACGTCTTGTCACAGCATGCCACTGCTGTCTTTGCTTTCAACACAGCTGGATGCTAACTCTGCTTTAATGGGCACAGAAAAAAAGAGTATTTCCCTAAATCCTAAGTGAAGGAAACTTACTCTCAGAGAACGTCTAATGTGTCAAATGAGTTTCCTGACGGCTTTCTTCTTCCTTATCCACAAACATGTTTACGCACAAACCACAACTCGACTGCTGTATGTTCATGAAACATTTGGAATTACCTGATTTTATATATGAATTAGACACGGACAGATAGTGATAATGTAGTTTTTTTTTTTTAAAGTTGTTAAAAAGTATGTATGAATGTCTGAAACTGACCGCTTGCACTTTATTAAAAACAGGGTGATTCTTGAACTGAACACTAAATCAAAGTAACAAATACCTAAATAAATCTGAATCACTGATCAACAGCGTCAAAGCAGTTCATTAATAAATGTGGGAATGAACGTCAAACTAGCTTAAAAAATCTAGGTGGGAGGGACTTTTATCTTTTGAGCTACGTGTTATTTTCCTAAAAAGTCAGTATTTCCAAATGAGAAACCTATCATTAACCATCGGTCCCAACTTCAGCCGGTAGTTAATGTCCTATCGACGCTGATTTATCATCTATCTCTAGTGTGAATAAAAAACTATGATCAGAAAAATAAACATCTGTTTTTACCAAATGTCATTGTATTCAATGTGTTCAAATTAAACCCATCAACGAGTATGTTTACATGTGATTAGTTTACTTCAGTTTTATTTAGTTTATTTCACATATGATGATAATCTGAATTCGACAGGTGACGTATTCCACGTGGGATATGCAGATGTTATTCCGGTTTCATGAGGATTCTTTGAACACGTTTGCGGAATACGCGTCACATTTGCTTGTTTTATCACAGGTTGCGACACGCGGCCTCTGTTTACGGTCGACTGGAGTAAAGACAAAGGTAGAGATGGATGAATCACAAAGGCCACATTTCTGGTCACAAGAAACACACCTACCGTTAAACATAATGACGGAGGATGCCGACAGGTTTATGGATACGAGCAAATATCGAAAAAGTCGACCTTTTCAAGAGGGTGTTTGAAGGAATGAAAGAGGGAGGCTGAGTTCACACAGTGGAACGTGTGAAACCAGTGAAAAAGCCTGATTTTTAATCTGAGTACGCACGGCTGCATGTCAATAGGAATATTAGTGGAATATTCGTTTTCATTAGTCATGTAAACAGCTTATTAGGAATTTTGTCTTTTTTCAGAATAAGGGCAAAAAAACTTGAATATTTTAGTCACTGCAACATTCATAGTGAAGGAAAAAGTATCTAAACCTTAAAGGCTAGAAAACTGGAAGTCGAGAATCAGGAAACCTCGAGTCCATTCGAAGTGGAAGTGGTAACAAAATCATCTGACAGGCTTTAAATATTCATCAGTCCACAATTAGACGAACCATAAATGCTCTCACTAGCAAAGGAGACCCAGTTAATACAGTATGACTGTGCACAAAACTTAACAAGTGAAGCCTCAAAAGAACCTGGGGGTGGTTTCACATTTATTTTCATGAGTCTGCTAAACCCTTGATCAGGCAGCATGTCCGTGGCAAAGGCTGCTCTCCTAAAAAATGAATTGTTTTTGAAAATGTGCAGCACTAGATGCAGTGTAACAGTGTAAATCACCGACTACATTTATGTTCACAAAATGTTCTGTTTTCCCCCTTTTTTCCGAATAAGTCAATATTCCCACTAAGCTCTTTACACGGCTTATGAAAATGAATGTGCGTGACTCGATATTCCACTAGTGTTACCGTATGTTGCCTTTATTACTGTTGCAGCTGCGCACGCTCCCATTTATGTAAATTCTCACCCGAACGCAGCCATCCTCTGCTGAGTCTGACAAGTTTTGATTCCCCAAACATGTCATTTATAGCTTGTTCAACTTTTTTCAAGCGCAGCCTCCACCTTTCACTCCTTCAAACTTTGACAAAAAGGTTGACATTGCCATATTTGCACTAGGGAGAAGCATTTCAAGTAAAAAAATACTGTTCAGAAATCGCTGGGAATTAGTCGTCTCTCGCTAAAAAAACGAGTTGGAAACCAGGCAAAAAAGCTGCGGGCTACTGTTGCATTAATCTGGAATGTTAACGAACATTAACTATGTCGGTTGTGGATCTACAGTACCCTACCAGCCGCCCATAAAAACTAGGCAAAATATCTTAGTTATGACAGGACAATAGTCACATCAACTAACTGATTCGTTTTATAATGTAACAACCAATCGAATATTAGAAAATCGTGACCCATCCCTAATTTGTGCATATCCAAAAACCTGTTCATTCTCCAGTCTCTCGTGATGTCTGTGCTTCTCCTTCTGACCAGAGATGTGGGCTTTTCTTTTAAGGATGGATCTCTACTCCAGCCTTGCGAACTGTCGGCTACAGTTGGTTTGTGTACAATGCACAGAGCTGAGTGTAAACAGCCAAGACGTCGTGTGTCGCAAACTGCTGTAAAAGCCACAGCTGCGATGCATAGAATGCTCCTAAACCTGAATAACGTCACCATGTCCCACGTGTCTCAATCAGAAAAATGTTCGGAACGAGGCCTAATCTATGTGTCGTCGAGCCGTATCAAATTCAGGATGTTGTCATAATAATCAGAATAATAGTAGATATTAGTGTGCATGTAAAGTCATTGTAATGGTGAAGTGCAGTGGTGGGAGCATCATGATTTAGGGCCGTTTCGCTTCCTTCGGGCCTGGATAGTTTACGATTATTATGAGGAGAGCGAAACCCAAAGTTTTTCTAAGCGATTTTTCAGGTTAATGTCAGGGTGGCTCTCCCATAAATGCTTATTTGAGGTTACTGCCGCCAAAGGCCAGTTATTTAATCATAGAGGTGTCTTTATTTTTTTCACCTTAGATCAAGATCACACATTCTTCAGCACATTTTATGACCAATTAATGCAGAAGGCCTGTTAATTCTAAAGGTCAATTCCTATTTCTGTGTCACTCTGCAGCCTGCTGGAGCACTGCAGGAAGCACAAATACTTGTCCAAGACGGGTGAGAACTTCGTCACTCTGGTGGTGCGTCTGCTGGAGAGGCTGCTGGACTACAGGACCATCATGCACGATGAGAACAAGGAAAACCGCATGAGCTGCACTGTCAACGTGCTGGTAAGACGGCTGTTTTTTAAAATCTGTGTTTCCTAAACCTGGGGTCAGGACCAAAAAGAATCTGTCACGGAGCTGTTTTTATTTGGTCGCCAATTGGCAGAAGAAAATATATGGCAATAATATGACTAATATTCCTAATTAAAACAGATGAAATGTGTTCTCTGGACTAGTTTCTGAATGTTGTGCTGATCAAAGACGTGTGAAATGAAGAGGAGAGGCGTCAAAACGCAACAAGATTAAAATGGCGTAAAAGACGCAACAAGACACGAAAGACATAAGATGGACGTGACGTAAAAGACGCTACAAGATAAAAAAGACGTAACAATATGGACATGACGTAAACAGCGAAAAAGATGCAACAAAATGATATAAAGTGTGTTTTTACAGAGTGAATGAAAATGCAGATCTATGGCAATTCATGTCGTATTTTTGTCTGGGTTCCGAGGAGACATTAAATTCCTCTTTTTGCCCTAAATACTCACGAGTCCAGCAGTAACGACACATAAACACCTGAAACCCAAGGCACGAGTGACAGGGGAATACATAAATCAGATATTATCGCACCCAGACATTGTTTACAGCTTATTGTGGGAAGTGGAATGACCATAATGACATGTGACTAGCACACAGAAAGGAAAACAATAGCCGCCGCCGCCGCACGTCACAACGCATTAAGATATTATCAGAGAGGATCTCACCTGGGATGCTTCTCTTATGTGAAATGACATTTCATCTGGGAGCAGTGAAATGTCAGATTTCCCTCTTGTGACTGCTGCCATTGGAAAAGAATACAGCCCCGTGGCCCGTATTCAACATTCAGTCTGAGTCATGTTCTCTCGGTGCTCTTTCTGCTTGTGTAAAATGTGAGATTGAAGTTTAAGCCTTTCGAGCAGTCTGGCAGACGTACACTGTGATTCTGAACTCACCCAATTTGCCTTCATTTAGTTTTATGTGAGCCCGCTGCCAGCGAGAGCAGCCGTTGTCCGCGTTTTACGTCGTCGGTATTTTAGAAAATGAATTTATGATTCTGACAGAAAGTATATAGTTTTATTTTATTCTTGTTTCAGAAATATGAAAAACTGAGTGACTTCTTGGGATGTGACGATTGTCCAAATCCGCAGTTTGGTTCATACTTTGCTTTTGTTTTATTTTTTGTGTTGTCGTTCGTTTGGCGGGAATCAGAAGAAGAAAAAATTGAGGTTTTATTAAATTAACCACAATTTGGAATATCGAGAGCATTAAATAACAGCACGAATATAGATTAAAGGTCTTTACAAACCGGGGGCTTTTTATTTCACGCGAGTTATTTGCACGTCATTGCATCTTTTCAAACCCTCGTTTATGTCGTGTATGTTCACAGAAGGTGAATATCGTGGCGAAAAAGTGGCGTTAAAAGATATATTTTTCGAAAACAAATAAAGGCGTCAACCAATCAGGTTGTGCGAACGGACGTCACGTGACAACAATGATGATGGACCCGAAAATGACGAAGGCAATGAAGTGAAGGACAACGTGTAGGATAGTGAGGAGTTTCTGTAGCGTTCATGTCAAATAAAGCTTGTGTTGTCATCGCTGGACATCCATTTACTCTTTAAGTGTTCATTTCTCCTCTCTTTTCTTTCCATCAGAACTTTTACAAAGAGATAGACAGAGAGGAGATGTACATCAGGTAAGACCCTCTCATATTCTTTTATTATTCTCATCTTATTTTCATCTTATCTGTGTTTTTATTTCCAGATAATGCGCTGTGTCCCACGTGATTTAGGGTACAGTACATTCCTTAGGAGATGTTGCTGCGACATTCGATTGTGTTGAATGTGTCTCTGTCAAAACCATGCTGCAGATTTTACCCCCGGCTGCGTCTCCGAGAGCCAGGGCAGAATATTTGATTCTGTTAAAGTACGTTTTCCAGTCGGCGTTTTCCATCTGTCTGTCAAGCGTTAGCTGAGGTAAAAGATGCTGTCAAGAAGCATCAGTCTGGCGGCGATAACTTTCTGTCTGTGTTGTTAAAGTGTGAGAGGCCCACCCAGACATGACCCATAAATCAATGCTGTTTCTTGCCAGGTACCTGTACAAGCTGTGTGACCTTCACAAAGAGTGCGACAACTACACAGAGGCTGCCTACACGCTGCTGCTACACGCCAAGCTGCTCAAGGTACACGACGCGGGTTACGAGACCCTCTTTTAACTTTTAAAGATATGCATTTCCCTTCAAAGAGTATAGATTGAAGTATACAAATCTCCCGAAAGCCGTTGTTAGACAGCTATCTCTTAACCTTTAGCACCAAAACAAGCGCGCGTCTGCGGATTTGAACGTGTGCGGGACTGTGCGATAGAGGTCTTCCCTCTTTTAATCCCGCTGTGGCAGGAGTTGGCTCCTGAGAGGACGAAGTTGCTGAGCAGAATCTTTTCCGCCTTGCTTAGCTGATTCAAATCACGGCCAGCATTTGATCTTTCCTGAAAGAAGCTGAGACGTACTTTAAAGCAGAGGAAAGAGTAGCTACAGCCCGGCTGTACTTTAAAATAATGGTGTACTTTTCAGTCCTCTGTGTCAGCTGGAAAAGGAGAATGTTTTACTGTAAATCACATGGCTCGGTGCAACGTACCGCTGGTGTAAAACGGGAAGAAGATTCTCTCACGGTTTTACTGCAACGAAATCTCAAATCACTCATTAATATTCATAAGCTTTATCCTTAATTTCACACCTGTTGCTAATTTAAGGCTGTTCTCAACCCGAAAAGTATGATTTTATGCCTCTGGGCCATCTGTCCATCTTATTCTCATGAGTGACACATCTCAGGAACGCCTTGAGGGAATTTCTGCAACATCCGTGTTGAATTTACCCCCCAAAAAAAACCCACATTTAATACCTTTTATTATACAAGTCTGAGTGAGTGGAGACATACGACTGTGAGGAGGTAATTGTAATTTATTTATTCATTTGTGACAGAAATGATTTCCTGAATTATTTCCGTTCTGCAGCTTCACTGTGAAACCATGATGTTCAGTGTGTTATTTAACATCGTACTCCTCGATTAACTGGAATCATACATCATGCGAATACAGTGATATTTTACATTTCACATGTTTTTAAAATTTCGCCATGAAAGGTTTTCTTTTCTCTTTTTTTCTTTTTGAGCATTTTTTTTTTTTTTTGTTGTTTTTTTTTTACCAAAAAGTACCTTCATTCGTTTGAACTTGTTTGAACTCTTTTCTTTTCTGTGTACATTTAATACCTTTTATTAAATTCCTTCACGGTCGCCACTGCACATATATTATCAGTCTGAACAGACATGGATGCAAACTGTTTAGCAGTGTCTAGTTTATATTATACCCTGAATTTGGAGTTGTTCCTCTCTGCCTTTTATCCAGAATGGATGCACCCAACATCTCATCTGTATTTGCATAAATAGCTGGCTGCTTCATCCTTTGTGCAGGTCCCGACAGGGGAGAGCTGGCTGTGACTGAATCGCATTTTTCTCACAGAGCAGCCACGGTCGCGTTTGCTACTCGTTTTTGTTATTATTATAACTTTGTCTTTCTCTCTCTCTCTCTCTCTCTGATCAGCTGTGGTAGTCTGATCGTAGAGTTCTCTCAGAGACAGAACAGAGGCTTTACTGTTACCTTGTGAAATTTGGTTAATTGTGTTTCACCAGAGCCTGGATAAATCCTCCGTTCTCCAATAAGCTGTCCTCAGTCATCTTTGAAGGCTGTATCTTTTGTATTCACACACAGGAGCCTGTAAACGAGCTCGGCCGTGAATGATGGATACATTATTCTGCATCCACCTGCATTAATTATTTTACAGAGTAAAACCAAGTGATGTGAGTGGTACCGTGGTGGAATAGCTATGCACGGTAACAACAGCTGATGAATTTGCAGCATTTTGTGTATTGTCAAAGATGTATCAGCACTTAAGCTCTGTCGATGGCAGGTCACTGCCCGTCCATGAATGAATAGAGATCCTTTTTACCATGTAAATGCTGCAGTCCAGCTGGAAAAAAATCAATAACCTGAGCAAAAGCCTCCCGGCATCCCTCTTCATGCCACGGCAACAATGTGCAGAGCAATTACTTTTTCACCCATCTCCAGCGCACGGTATGCAAATGCCTCGGCTTTGCTATTCAAATGTGGCCCTCAGACAGACGGTCCGATTTTCTCAAAGATCTGGTCTCTTCAGGTTATTCACAACATTACACAATGCCAATTAAACCTCGGGCAGTAATGAATCAGCCCTGGCAGGCTGGATGGGATTATGCTTCCTCAACAGAGAGGGCCAATCAGATTGTCCATCTCGCCGTTAGCCAAGCTGCTGTAGTCTGTCAGAAACCTTATTATTCTCCCTGCGGGGTTTAGAAAGGCATGATGAAGTCAGCACAAAGGTACCCCCCCTCACACTGTTGTTGTTTTTTGAAATCAGGCAGAATTTGTAATGAATGAGATTAACGCTGCTCCGTGTGTCAACGTTATGTGGTGTTTTTGTGTAATTTTTTTTTTTTTATGGCTTATTTAACAGGGGCCATGTATAATACATGTACAGGGTGCAATCTGTGAAAAAGTCAGAGGTGGGATGCTTTTGAAACGTTCATGAAAATAAATCACAAACCACAGAGGGCTCACATGAGGTCCGTTATAGATTATTTATCGCAGCTGTTCAAGTTATGTTTATAGAATAATTATGAAGTTTCAGAACAAATCCTGAAATAAATCACCACATTTGTAGGAATATTTTAACCCGTTTTTTTATTCCATGTATTAAGTAGAACAGTGTGTTCTCTGGTGTCTTGTGCTTTCTTCACGTGGACACATAGTGGAAACAATCATACATGACAAAAGGTTAAACGTGAAATCACTCCATCTATCATGAATCTTTCAAAAGTAGTGAATTCTTGAACTCAGCATCTTTTTTCTGAACCACTCGTTTTTACAGTAAAAAATTGCTTTTTAAAAAAAAAAATTTTTAAATCCCCAATATCTCAAAACCTAATGAAGATATAAGGCTGACATTTTATGCGGTGTTTTCTTGGACTAATAACATTATTTTCTGAAAGTATGATGCAAATCGGAGATTATCAGTCGGGAACATTTTCTGAAATCTGGTGATTTGAGGTGGATTGCGATGTTAATTTAACATGCCTGTGTGTTTATCATTATACGGTGTCTGACTAAATCCTCCTTTGAGTACAATGGAAAGCACCACTCAGTAGGGTTTGGTTTTATACTATTCCTTAGTGAATGTAGAGTTGGTTATGGAGCCTCTCTTGAGTGAATGGACAAAAATCTCCAACTGTACCATTGTACTACTGGACGGACTCATCTGTGGTGAAAGAAACACACTCTCCATTTGACAATGAGTCTCAGTGCAGCCTCAAAAGGCGAGACGTTAGCTTCTAAGCCTGGGTCGTCACATGGTTTGAGTCAGCCTAGGAGTTCCCCTCTCAGCCCCTGTGGTGTCATTGGGATTTTTTGTGAGGATACCGTAAAATATGACAGTATACTGCTCTGAATCCTTTTCCTTTACGTTCGCGCTCCTAGCTTGTACTGTACCAGATGCAGTAAAAGCTCATTTTGTTCTGTAGTCCCTCTGCGGAGGCTACTGGTGATGCACAGGTTCCAGAGATAAAGGATAACGATCACTTATGATAAATCAAAACCTTGCACTTTGGGCTGAGTGGTTCAGGCGCAAACCACTGAACTATTTCTATCCGGTAAACAAGGGAAAAAAAACACACACACATTAAAACACCATATGAAAAACAAAAACAAATAACAGAAAAATAGGGAGCACGCCATCAGAAATCCCAACATGATTAAAAACAGACACTTCATCAGTACAAGGGACGAAGTGTCATCAGTCATCAGCACTTGTTGTTTATTAACACAAGGATAAGTGATGCTTCTCTGTTCTCCCGGAGCTCCACTTCACCGGACCGGCTTCCAGTGGGCTGCTGCGCTATATTGAGCTGTGGGGAGTCTCATGCTGAATACTGTTATAGCAAATACTCGCCACAGAAGGCTATTGATACGCACTCTGAGCCATTCAATAAGTATCGACTCATGTTTCATTGCCCATGTCTCACCCTGCCAGAGTTCAGGTCGGGTTTAAGAAGAATTACACATCACTCAGGTCCGTTCGCATTGGCTATAACTCAGTGATTGATTTCTTGTCACCTGTTCCCCTTATGCTCTGTATTGTATTGCACAGCGATGACCCCGCTGCTTTTATGTCCTCCGTAGTGGTCGGACGAGCCGTGCGCAGCCCACCTGACCCAGAGGGACGGCTACCAGGCCACCACTCAGGGGCAGCTTAAGGACCAGCTCTACCAGCAGATTATCAATTACTTCGACAAGGGCAAGGTAAAGCACACACACACATACACACGCACGTTTTCGAATACACCCAGAGATGATTGGTCATAATCATGATAAACCACGGGCTCCACGGTTGCTATTTTTAGAAGCAGTCATTTGCGTTAAATACCTCGCCTGGAATGAGAAAACATTTTCCGCATGACAAAAGTTTTATATTCATTTTTCACAGGATGGGGGATTGTAAATAATCTCCTTCTTCTAGTTGATACTCCGTGCATATCAGACCACACAGGTATTAATGCGACTCTTTTGTGTTGTCCTCTACATTCTTTATGAAATATTTTTTCTTGCTTTTGCCACCCGCTCTCCTCCCTGCTGCTTCCTCCAGTTCGATAGGAGAACGCCATCTTTATATGATGCTGCCCAACTGTGCCACGAGAAGCAGGCTGTCTGTGTTCACTATACCTTGTGATACAAAACCGTACTTGCTTAGCATCTAAATGTTGTGCTTTTGTTCTTTTCTTTTTTCTTGTTACCCTGAGTTCACACGTACAGCAGGCTGTAGCTGTAGCTCTATCTTTGACTGGACACCGTTTTTTTTTATAGGGAAAAAAAACAAACAGGATAGCACTGTTCACTATCAGCGACGTTAATAGTAAAGTGAACTGGGCAGGCAGACGCTGATACACTTCTTCCACCGAGGCTAGTTCAAAGCCCACGAGTATCGAACCAGTCCTTAACATTCCCACATCGGAATAACCGGCTCTCGGACAGGAAACTCGTTCCAAAGCGGTTGGTCTAGAACCAAGAATCTCAGGTGCCATCATAACCAACAGCGCCAACTAAAACTTTGTCGTCACCATTTTTAAAAAAAAAAACAGATGTTACGCGCCCTAACCTGGCCCTACTCAAAGAACCCGCTGTGTCCGGCAGTGCACCGATCAGCACCGATAGGACGTTTTACAAAATGTTCAGTTCAAGATTGATTCATTCATTCTCTGAGTTTGAGGTTAAGTGATCCACATTTATTTATTGGTCGATTTATTCAGTTTGGAATTTATTACCTTGAGTTAGAAGTTCAGTTCAACACTTATCTAGTTTGTAATGAAGTCAAAAATACTAATAATAATGAGCCTTTTTCTTGTTTTTATTATTATATCAGCCCTTAAAAATTCACTATCCATCAACCTCTAGGAAAAGTCTTTTCTTCGAGTGGGTGAAAACACGATGAAACGAGGATGTGGGGGACTCAGGAACACAGCCCTGGTTCATTAAAAACTACCATGGACCAATTTCCCTTTAATCAAGTTCCCGAGCCCCGGGTGTTTTAATTCTTCAGAGGCTCCAGCCACACACAAACACCAACCCTGCCTCCTATCCAGTCCAGCCAGTGAATGAAGAGCGGAAAGATGTCAGCGTGCACAGGCCTATCAGCGATTTTCCTTCCTGCCATATAGGGCTGCACAATTAATTCAATCGCAATCGCAATATCAGCCTGTGCAATTATATAATCGCAGTAGGATGCCATTTAGAGCTCCAGATTTAGGATCTAATTGCAGAAGTGGGTAAAAAAAAACAAACACAGCCTCTTGTATGGAGGTGTTTTTGATTTAGTGACACTGACCAGAAACAGTTTGTTTGTATCTTTAAGTTTTTGTATTTTTCATGCCGTTTAAGTTTGTATTTTTGACTTGACATCACTAAATGAGTCTAAAGTGCGTTTTCAGTGATAACCAAGCAGTGGACTCGCTAAGTATTGCCCACATTAATCACCTTTTGACTTTTCACCAAATCGTGCAGCCACAAACACGTGTTCTGCCTCCTCGTGACACAGAGCCGTTTTAGCATCTAGTCTGCCTAATCCAAAAAGAAGAAAATCCACAGACGTGATGATGCGGTTCTCTAGTTTGTGAAAAAGCTTGTTTTCTTTGAAGGTTTGCAAGTTGAACCAACTCTGAACTGGCATTAGCATGACTAGAACTAGCACCAGGTTCACATCGATGGAAATGGGGTATGATAGGTCTGTTTTATTTTCCAAAAGGTTTTTCATGCTGCAGAGTGGAGTCGAAACAACTCTCATTTTCTAGGGAATCAAAATGAGCGCGGTCGGATTTTGCCGGGTCAGATGAATGTTGCCGGTCTTTTCGGAGTTGCTCAGCAGGTGTGACTGGGCTGCAACGCCAGGTCCCATTCGCAGTGAATATTATAGCAGCCTGTCACCCTCCGGGCTTTTGTATGTGTGAACGAAGGGTTGTTTTTTTCTCCACAGGAATATAAATAGTTGTGTTTTTTTTTATCCTGTGAGCTAAGCCTGGAGTGGGTCAGACTTCAGCTAGACCCTCTCGGAGAAGCAGTGTCTCGGCTTTGCGCGTGATATCCGTGTTGGGTGCAACAGCCGCTCTTGGCTCTGTCGGCAGGTGTCGATAAGCAGAATCTGGCCAAAAAAGACTTTGGATGAACACACACAGTCTCAATGTGGCTTTCTGAATATGTGAACACTTCAGAGTGCATCAACCGAGGGCAGTCTCTGAAAGTGTTTAGGATCCAGAAAGCCGGTCCAGATACTATTGCCACCACAGCTCTCAGCGATGGAAGGCTGATCTGAGTAGCCGCCTGGATCCAGTCCACGTCCAGCCTGGCCCAGATCAGTTCAGCCCTATCGAGTCTGTCAGGAAGCCACTTAGAAGGCTTTCAGTGCGTTCAAGTGCCTCCCATCTATCTGTGACACCACTCCACAGTATCGAGAGGAAACGCATCACTATAATAAATTTGCTCGCTCTTAAGGGGATTGCATCAGTGTTTTCATCTTTTATTTCAAAGAGGAAAATATTGACATAAGAATTTGGTTCTGTTTATTTTCTAAAAAGACTCATTTTGAATGCCATTGGCTCTGAAATCATCTTGAGTATTCATCTTGTTGTGAATAGACTCCTTTGTCTCAGCTTGAATCAAAATATTGAATGTGTTCGCTGCCTCTATTTGTGTCCAATAGATGTGGGAGGAAGCTATCATTTTGGGAAAGGAACTGGCAGAACAGTACGAAAATGAAATGTTTGACTTTGAGCAGCTCAGTGCATCCTTGGTAAGTAAATCTCATTGTGTCGATCCTCATCTGCCAAGCCAGTCAACGACAATAATACGTTATCAACTAACAGTGTAAAAAACCTGAATTAAACCGAAGTGCCACCATGTAATCAGAATATTTAAAAATCTAAACAGTCAACATTACCAGATTTACAGCTAAAACAAGGATCTGATTACAAAATTTGAGATTTAAAGTGTGTAATGTTTATTTTACTTATCCTATCCTGTATTATCTACCACCCACTATGTATGTTTGAACATGTTCATATGTATTCAGTTTATATCTGTTAATTTAAATGTATTGTGTCCCCCCCGTCAGAGGAAGCAGGCCCAGTTCTATGAGAACATAGTGAAGGTCATCCGGCCCAAACCAGACTACTTTGCCGTGGGTTATTACGGCGTCGGTTTCCCCTCCTTCCTCCGAGTAAGTACACACATCAGCAAACATGTACATGGCCGGTAGCGTGGCGTGGGGAAAGCATTTGGCAAAACAGATGATCAATACATATACTGGTATATCAGCTCAGCTGTCGATACATAAGCGTTTCATCTGTGTAGCTCTGACAGGTTTTGGATATTGTAATGATCAACATTCCACCTGGTTTTCACATAGAGATGTTAAAGCAATGTGGAAAAAGTGCATTAAAGGGGCAGTTTGTGAAATCAAGATTGAAAAATCAACTTTATCAACAGAGGGAGGCAGCATTTCACAAGTAATTTCACAATGTAAACCGGTTTACATTATAAAACACTGTTCAGCTCAGTTTTTAGCGAGACCATAAAAGCAAGAAAACAGCCACAGCAAAACCATGTATGAACACCATGTGGAATGTTTGTCATTACACTTGTGTTGTTGCTAAAGATCTGTTTTGTCCGAATAACGTCAGTACGACTTGTTTGTTTGCTGCTTCAAATTTCCAGATCGGTTGATAACTGGTCTCTGATCTGTGTATCAACAAACAGCTAACTTAACAAACACATTAACATTGTAGGTAACATTATACTTTAGCTGCCTTTAGAAGCTATTGTCTCTTTACCAATTTACCATTTATCATGTCCATATTAGACACGATTTAGCACTTTAGCAGGATATCTGGGAAGACACCACAAACAGCTGATGGATCACCATGTCGGAATTCATTTGAAAACATGTTTCCATTTCCCCTTAATGTGTGAAAGAGGCCAAAACCGAGCGAGCGATAAGACATTTGTGCTTTTTTCAAAATTGGGGACATTTTTTCAATTTTTGCCACAAAACTCGCATTAAATACATTCATGGAAACGCACCTAGTGACTCACTATACCTGTTGAGGTACAAAGTGGTATTAAAAGAAAGGACAAGCCAGAGCTAGCTGTTTAGCATGCTAACTTCAGTAGATGTCTCTGCAACACAATACATTGATATATTTGACGTATCCTCCATCCTCAACATTGTCATTTCTTCTTTATAGTTAAAAGATCTGGCTCCAAAATCAGTAAATGATGATTTTTTGTTAATTTTTGAACTAAAATTATTGCAAATTGCCCCTTTAAATTCAAACAATCTCTCTTTCTGGTTAAGATTATTTGTCTCGTTCTCTCTTTCTCTTCTGAGATGTACGTTACCTGTTTTTAGTTTGTAGATCACTCTGCCTGCTGGTCAGCTTTCCAGTCCTAAAAAAAAAAAAACAACAACCTGCAAAACAGTCACTTCAGGACATGGCAATAAAAAACTCTGACAGTGGAGCCGAGATGAATGACCACAAAAACCAACCAAATCTTGTTTGTCCCCTCAAAAGGGTGATTGCGCTGCAAACAGTGGCTTTAAATCCCATTACCTGAACCTCAGCTGAACAACCGTTTCTCCACACTTTAAGCGTGGTCTGCATCACAATACTTCCCGTCACCCTTTGCAGAATGGAAGTCCAAGCCCAATGCAAAATGAAAAGAGGTGAATTGAAGTCGGTGGCTGCCTGGTTACGAGTTACAATCCAAAAACATATACACTAGGGCTCCTGGTTTACATTAGTTGTAGCTCATAGACTGTTAGCGACGGTTCAGACGATGTGACCCACATTATTTGACGACTTGAACTGTACTGATGTTCTTTCACCTCCTGATGTACTGCCACGTCTTGTGCCAACCTGATCACAGCTTATCACAAACGAGGTGCAGGATTTTGATATCCTCTGCCTTATTCAGTGTCGGAGCCACTACTGTGTGAATATAGCAACAGACGTCTATGGCTTTTTGTCAGTTGAAGGTCCCCTGTTCTGTCACTGTCAGTTTTTTTTTTTTACAGAAATTGAAAGTGACTGACTGAGGATCTTTCTTTGTGGTGCTTAATCATAGGAGGTTTAATATTATGTCAGAGTTTCTTCCCCCACATTGAGTAGAATTTGAGTGGGATTAGTATTGCCTAGGGATGGCTTGATGCTGCTTGTTCATGTCAGATACCGACACCACAAACTAAAATAACGGGCCAATATAAGAGAAGAACAATGTCGTAGATGTACAGGTAGAACAAAGTGGACAAATGAGGAAAAAATAACCAAAACATAAAGTGCCACTTTGTGCAAAATTTTAAACCTAAACCCTAAAAAATAAGTGAATGATAATTGTTAGTTAGTCTTGTTTTGAATTCCATTTTAGTTTAGTTTGGATCTAAATTATTTATGGCAACGTTAACATAATAATCTTAAGTATAAAAATAACAGTCCGACGTGGATCCTGATACTGAACATCAGATCTCCTCGTCCCTGCTCCTGCCTTTAACTTATTCCACCTCGCGCTCGTTCGTAGATGTTTAGCGTTGTGTGCTGTTAACGGCTTCTTGCCTTTTTCAAGAGACATTTCTCACACAAAAAACACAAACGACCTCCATAGACCTTACTGGAAACCATAATGTGAAATCCCAGGTTCAAGAACACTGATCCCCTAATCATACCCTTCTCATTCTATTACGAACAACAGCGATTTCACGAGGGTCTTTGGCTACTTTGCGATCTTCATGTGCCCCTCCTCACCCCTTTCATCTGGCAGGACAGAAACTCCATTACAGGCAGGGCAGCCTGCAGCCGCCTAATCTAACTGGCTATTTAAACAGCCTTTGAGGACTGCATTGAGTTCTCTTTTATCTCTCCCTTTTATTCTCTTAGCGGTGGTATGACCTCACCTGAAGTAACGCAGCCAGGCGCATTTCAGTTTGTCTTTACCAATAAGATTTTTTTTTATTTACCCGTGTAGTGTTTCTGTTTGGTCTAAAAAAAGGGTGACATTTCTTTTAGATACAAAACAGTCCACAAGCTGATCTTCCCCCACCAACCCCCAGTAAATGCTATTTAAGCCTGTGTTGCAACACAGTTTTTCCCCAACTGGGATGTATAATCTGACTACTGTAGATGTAATGAACGCATTGACTGGACACACTCCGTACGTTTACATGCACACTAATATTCCACTATTATTCCAAATCTGGCAATAGTCTGATTTTGGCAGATATTCTGGATTAGGCCTTTTCCCAAATGGAGAGTTAAGACATGTGGGATATGCCGATATTATTCTGGTTTTATGAGGATTCTTTGCTTGCCAGGTTCTTCTGCCCACAAAGGAATATAGCACAGGGTAGTGCTGTTGTCAAGACCACCTAAACCGAGACGGTCATGGCCGAGACTGTGTCGCAGGGATGGTGTTAACAAATAAATCAGAAAACCCGAAGTTTCGTGCTGTCCCTACAGCTGTGGTCTTGTCTGGTCTTGTAAATAAATATAGTCCTGAGTCGTCTTTGTCCGAGACCGAGGCGAGACAGAGTAAAAACACACTTGAGTCTGAGACACGACCTTCGAAAAGTGGTCTGGAGTCAGTCTCAAGTACGACAACACTCACACAGGTACATAGCAAAGAATATAGGCACCTCTAAAAACCGTCCTTTGATCAATTTCTCATCATTTCTACGCATGCAAGAGATGATTTCAAAGATGAATAACAGACATAAGCGCCACATCTTTTAACTCAGACTACCACAGAGAGGAGCATATTATTGTACTTTAACACAGCATTGGTTTTGAATGTCTACGCCTCTTGATATATTTCACAATTACGGATGAAAGATTCCAGTATAAGTACACAGGAAAACACTTATGCATGGGTTACTAATTAAGATGAATATGTTTGGAGAGTTTTTGTTTCATGCTGCTGTTTGCGTTGCAGCATCACAGAAACAGCAGTCCTCTGGGAATAGTTAGTTATGTGAGAAAATCAATACTTTGATAAAGGCATTTTGTATCCAGCCCTCCTAAGAATTGATTTTATGCAAGGGTGCGTAATTCAGCTGCATATGATTTATTAGTTGTTGGACACAAGGGTACTTTGTAATTGAAAAATTAGCTTTATCACAAACCTTAATTTGGATCTGCACACAAAATTGAAGCTTGTGTTTGTTTGTCTGAGTGGTGGATTTAAAACCTTCTTTTCTGTGGCTGCCTTCCAAAAAAACAAGGTATTGTTAAGTCAGGCACACAATATTTATCTGAAGTCATCATTTCAGCTCTGAAAGTCACAAAAAGAAACCCTCTCAAGAAGCTGTACAGAAAGCTATAAAGTTGCTTTCAACTTTTCGACGCACTCTTCCAGTATTTCAAAGACATATTTCCTCCACAATTGTTTCTCTCACGTTACATCCAGCCGGTGTATTTCTCCTCCTCTGCTTCCTCTTCCCATCAGCCCTGAACTTCACTTAATCTCCTGTATCGAGTTTCCTGCGAGCACTCAGTTTAAAAAGCAGTTGAGGGTGTGTGAAAGTTTGGTTTGAAATATGCATCCGAACGCACCACGCTGTGAGACACGCGGATATGAGCTGTCATGTTCTATCATTCAAAATGCTCCTCAGACAGACCCCTGAGCACACTCAGGGAGATGAAGGGCTGTTCCTAGCTCATACATTTTTAGGAGCACACTCTGCTCGCTTCTCCAATAATATATTTTTGTTTTGGAGTCTCTGCGCAGGTTAAATCTTATCAGAATCTCTGACAGATTGGAGGTATCCGTATCTCTACCAAGATTTGCTGGAAATCATCGCTTCCAGCAGAGAGAGTTGATATCCAATTGATTTACATGTAGCTGTGTGACCACCCTTTCGAAGTACTTTCTAAATCTCGCGGCTACAAGCGAGCACAGGGAGCTTATACTTTGACCATCTGTGTTTCATTTCAGCTTACAATATTGCAGAAATATGAATTATTGCTGCTTTGTGTCTTCACTGTCTGCAATTGTGTTTGTTGCCCATGAACCAAGAAACAGAAGATCATTTCATCATGAATCATTACGAGATTGAGTGATTTTTTTTTTCTTTGTAAGAACCGGTCGATTTACAGTCAGGGGTAATGAAAATGAGATTTGTGACATTGAGACGATACCATCCCATTGCTGAACAACATAATGTGACGCTACTGTCCTTGTGTAAAAAGCTCTACAATAAGCAGTGATATAAAAAGATTAGGGGGCTTCAAATGGATTTGAATAAATTTCTATAAAACAGACAACGGATCTTGTAGTCGTTCACCATCTCAAGAGCGAAGCAGTGAACCGTCAGGCAGGTTTAGGAGATTTTCCTGCCGTTGGAAAGGGATAACGTTGGAAATCAGCGTTGTCAAATCAAATCTGAAAATGATCCCAGGCATGTTTTCATGGCAGCAACGTGTTTAATTAATTGGGGAATTTGAGATGTCTCTGGAAGATGGAATGAGATTTTTTCCACCAGTAAGGTTGTAATGTAAAATTCACCAAAATTTCAAAAACACATTTTGTTCCTTGGCCCTCGATAGACGCACATATTTTCAATTTTGTCTGCTGAGAGGCTTTTTCTGAAACTTATATTGCCACTCCAGTACGATGAAAAAAAAAAAATTATTTGAGCCTGAGGAGCTGTATTTTTATTATGTCCTTTATTTTACCAGGTAAGATCCTCACTGAGATTAAAATCTTTTTTCCGAGACTGACCCGGCCACGAGAGCAGCATAGAAATTGTTAGGACAATAAATAAAGACACAACAAATAAACAAATGCAATATATAAGCAATAAAAGGTCAAAGACTGATTAAGGACAAGTTCAAAAATGATTCCAGTGCCATTTTAGAAGCAGTCACATTGACCAAGAGTATTATTTTCTCAATCATTTAAAAAAAGACTTAAATTCACAAAGTAACGACAGTTTCAGGTCCTTTTGTAAATTATTCCAGACAGAAGGGGCAGCGTGTCAGAAAGCCAAACTCTGACCTGACTCTGGGACCATATTGGTTTTGGTTTTTTGCACACGTAATGTGATGTTTCATTATTGAATTTATTCATCCTGAAAGTTGTTCCAGTGAAAACTGAGAGCAAGGTCTGCAGATTAACAGGGATTGTTTCTCAAAAACACCGCTTTTGGGTTTTTGAAATGTAAATTTGTCCGTGCTTTGACAGCAAAAACAGAAGTGAATTTAGTTCTGTTTTATTAGGGCGGTGAAAGAAGCCTGAGACGGGTGGCATTTCAAATGATTAGCTCTTAATGCCAAAACTATCTGCATGCCTTGATACGATTAAGGCTAAGTGGGGGCTTAAGTGTACTGCATCTTTAAAGCTGAATGAGAAAGCCAGTAATACATCATGTGGCACTTGTTGGTGTCCACAGTAGATTAAGCTACTGAGAAAGTGTGTGAAGGCCCATCCTTAGTTGCTATGATCTGCTGATTTGAAATTGCCAAGGCATTTTGCACTGCTGTATTTAAAGGCAACGTCATCAGTAGCTCTAGTTAGCAGCAGCAAAGGAACCATTTGCAGTTTGTCACTTAGCTAAAAGCAAAGTCCTCCCCATGCAAGTCCACTCTGAAATCAACTGGGATTATATAATGTTTGAATAGGTGCCAGGAACTCTCTGTCACCCTCATTTCCAAGTATTTAATATGGAGATTATGATAATGTATTGTAACCCTGCCACAGTACCAGGCCAAGGTATTTTACAAATGAAAGCTGCTCTCACCCAAGTAACTTTCTTCTGACATGACCGTTTTATCAGTGTCACACATCTTCACACAAGTTATTCTTCAGCCACTGGATCTAATCCTCTATGTAACGACACAGTGCGCGTACTGTAAACATTGCCGTATGCATAAATTAACGGACATTATGCTGCAGGTCCACATAATGTGTGCAAATTAGCACCGCTTATGTTACCCGTGCCCTTCCCTGTGTGTACGTACATGTTCAAGGTCTTACTGTGTCCTTCGTCCTCCAGAATAAAATGTTCATCTACCGCGGGAAGGAATACGAGCGCAGGGAGGATTTCGAAGCACGGCTGCTCACGCAGTTTCCCAACGCAGAGAAGATGAAGACGACCACTCCACCCAGCGAGGACACAAAGTGTTCCCCCGGGCAATGTATCCTTAGCACGAGTTGCAACAGCCTTTTTGTTAAATGGCAGTGTATAAGATGAATAGGAATATGCTTTTCTGCAGGTCCTTAAAAAAGTCTAAAATCATCTGAAATGTCAGGTCTTAAGAATTGGCAGCATTATGAAATAAACATCGATTGCATTAGAACTGCAGGAGCTTCTTTTCGCAGCTCTCTCCTCTCGGCCCAAATCAAACGACTAAATATAAAGAGAGATGAACCTGACGCCGTTTGACGCCGCTGTGGAAAAGAGGAACCACTTTTCCAAGCTTCTGTGTCGAGCCACAGAGCAGAGCAGTAGAGTCACGTCTGACTGAATCTCAGTCGGTAATTACAGCTGTCAATCAAGTATTTAACTCCCCCCCAAATCTTCCCGTCACACGGTAGATTTTCTACCGCCTGAAAACACACAGAAGACGGTAGAAAACCACTGATGCAGACTGGGCAGGCCGGTCAGTTTTTTGTCAGAGAATAACCTGCCCTATTATGAGAAAATTGGCTGCTTCTTATTATACAAGTAATAATATTTGTATCCGTTAATGTTACCTTCATCTAAAATTAAGTCCACGTTAAACTGAATTAAGAACATTTTTACCTTGTGTAATTTGAAAGTAAAAGTTGTACCTTATTGCATGCATTAGAGTTGCATGAGAAGTCAGAAAACCATCACCTGCCATCACCCAGTATTGTTAACACGCTTTCTTCATTTAATTCATACTTTTTTGCCAGCATGGATGTGAAATAGGTCCTAAATTGCATCTATAACAGCCTTAAAACTCTTAAATTGAACTTGTAGAAACCCTGGAACAGCACACCCAGACAGTAATGATATTTCATTCACGCTTAGCTTAATTAGTTTGTTTTTGTGCTCAGATCTTTTTTTCCTTGACGCTTCCCGCTAAAGACATCCAGTGTTTCACAGTGAAGCCCATCCTCGACCTGCCTGCCAAGTTCCAAAACAAGTCTGTCTCCGAACAAATATTGAGGTAAGGAGGATACGACGTCCCTTCTGTATACACATTAATTTCTTTACAGATGCCGACTTTGTTATCCAAAATCCAACGGCATGCATTTCAGTCCGACGGAGACATTTAGAGAGCTTGTAATGACATGCAGAAGGCCATTTTTTAGAGTGCAGTGTGTGATTACATCTTGATGTAAATGTATATCTACTCAGAACAAACACAGGTTGACCTTCTTGTCGTTCTCTTTGTTGCTGCCTTCCACCAGTCAGCTGCTATTAGCCACCGTGCCAAGTACAACATTGTTATTCTGACATCATTAATACCTTTGTGTGTTGCGCTACAGCAAACAGAGGACCCCTTACTCTCCCGTTTGTTTGCCCAATCTGCTCGACATCCATGCACTGCATCGCTTCGCTGTGCAAATTCACTTTGATATGCCACCCAATGCATCAGTGGACACGATTAAAAGGAGACATTTACTCCGAAAAACCTCTAGGCAAATATACCTGGGCGCCGATGTTATCTCAAGCCCGCCGCATTGGTCACATCCGCCTGCATTGATCCCTTCAGCGGCCCCGTTGGCTTGTTTGCTAACTGTGTTTGATTGGAATATGTAACTCTTTTAATAGCCCAGATTAGACAGCAGTGTTTAGACAGTGATCCACACTGTTCCACACCAACTGTCTGTCTCTCTTTCTCCGCCACCTCCCATCTCTGTCTCTACCTCCACGTTGTCTTCCTCTGTCACCGTCTCCCTTGTTTTCTCTCATTTACCGTTTCTCCGTCGGTGCATAGCAATGAGACTGAGCCATGTGAGCCAAAGGGTCGCGACGACAACGAGTACACACTCCTTCTGACCTTGCTTTGTCCAAACCACGCTACTGCATCATCTCTAGCCCTCCAGCTAATGACATGTAAAGAGCTTAATTGGGGGGAGCGTGGCTGATTTAAAGCAGATTTATTAATCTGTTTATTAAATCTGAAGCTCTGAGGATCCCTTTTTATGCCACGCGCTTTCAGCTAATTTGACAGCCTGTCTCAACGTCTTCATTAAAGACTGCGTTGCCCTTCGTGACCAAACACAGAAGTGAACATCTGATTTTGGGTAAAACAACTATGACTCCAACAGATGGCAAGAAATCAAGTAAACAAAAATGAATTGTAGCAATGTATGCCCATGGTTTCCTGTCACAAAACAAACATGAAAGGACAGGGGCTTTGGAACAACACTGAATTGTTTCATATTTTATTCATAATTGTTTACTAATTAAGTCAGACCGTATTCATTGAAGCGTACGGCATGGTGTGAGAAGAATAGATCGGTACTTATTTCCCCCAAGAGAGCGTCTGTGTTAACTTGGGGCTGCGAAAAAAGACTGAGGGTAACACGGAAAACGAGAAAAGAATGCGTCCATGGCCCCGTTGTGACCTTACATTAATATCCGTCCTGGTAAATCCGATCACGCGCGGAGGTCTGAACGCGTTCGGAGGTGGTTTGAGACACATTCATCCACATTCTCCTAGCGGTGTGAATCATCACCAGTGCATGGGCTCACCTGAACGACGCTCCTCCTTCGAGACTTTTTTTATCTCAATCAGGAAATAGAATATCCACAGTTTGCATAATCCAGTACAAATTCAAAAACACGTTTTAAGCGCTTGAAGATTCAATCATTGCTAAAGCATATGTCATGCAAAAAAACAATAAAACAAATGGAAGGGTCAGCATTATCATTGCGATATTTAAGGTGTATTGATTAATTCACGGCTTCAGCTTATACAATGAGTAACAGGCAGAGAGCACTCCACCTTAACAGCTGCCGCCAGTAGCCTCCGAGTCGCACAGTGAATTAAATTTGCAGAAAAAAACATTCCAAATCCAGTCTATTCAGCTTAAAATTCATGTGCACGCAATGTTTGAGGCTAGAGACGAGCTCCTTTATTTGCATATCAAGCGGAGAAGTCAGATCCAATCAGAAGTGATCACTGAAGACAGATCCGGCTGTATTCAGATATCTCAGGACAGATCTGAACAGTCTGAACAGGACCTATGTGGAAGACCATGTATGTGTCCACACAGCGGCTCCACCAGTCGCCGTAACATAATCATTTCCTGGTGTGAAAAGTCGATTAACCTGATTTGGCAAAGTTCACCTCTCTTGGTCACGCACCTCTCCGCCTTAACGCTGCAGCCACAGGGGATGCCAATGGTACGCGTGACCCAAACATGTATTTATCTTCCATGTAGATGAGGCTAGGACTTAGACAGCTATTGAAATTCAACATGCAAATCACCACAGACTCTGGCCGAGCTAGAATGGAGCAGACCTGTCCCGTGTTTGACCTGAAGCAAAGCAATCAACCTTTGAATCAAGCCTTAGATTGGCCGTAACACTTTTAATTGACTCAGGTGCTGATACTCTCTCTCTCCACAGCTTCTACACTGTCAATGAAGTCCATAAATTCCAGTATTCCAGGCCAGTGCGTAAGGGAGAGAAGGACCCTGACAACGAGTTTGCGGTAATTACCCTCTTGTTTTTTAACACCGACTTAGCTTCTACATCTTATGGGTTTAAACATGCTGAACTTCCTTGCTCTTTTGAAATATATGCTAAATGATCAGTGGTTTGAATCTGTTTTCATTTCTAAAAATGTCAGAGGATAATTGGAGATGAACTTCCTTGCAGATGTCAGGTGACATTATGTGTCTTCAAGCCTAGTGATTCTAAAGCCAGGTACCAGACTGACGACTACCAGATGCTGTTTGCCCAAGTCGTCAACTATAACTGTTCAAGGGCCAGAACTTTTCTAACAAGACACTGTGGGGGCCAGACTTTCAAAAATAAAAATTCTCAGTGTCGGCCCAACAGGAAGCTTTGGCAGACTGGATGTGGGCCGCGAGCCGCCACTTGATGATCACTGGTTTACAGGATTCTTGCTTAACTTTGAGCATTTATAACTGGATCAATAGAGGGTCTGCATTGACGTCGAAACGTACCTTCTCAGCCAGGACTGAACATACAGCAAACTACGAAACCGGGAGTAAAATAAACAATTATCTGTTAAAATTAAAGGCGCTTGGAATCGACAGTGATCCTTACGGACCACTGGTTCATGGGTTCATAGTTTACCCATGAACCAGTGGTCCATGGACATCGATGTGTGGTCAGGAATCCGGTTTCCTGACATTTATTGGCTTTGTACCTGATTTCAACTCCAGGGGAATACAAAACAAAGCCCGAAGGCACACAAAAGCCCTAGCGCTTGGTCGTATACTTTTTCCACATTAAACAGTATGTGTGAATAATAGACAAACCTTAACCTACACAGCTACACTTAGGGTTTATTTTAAGCCATCGATAGTGAGTAATGTGCAGCTACTACCAAGTGTGGAGGTTGTTGGCTGTAGCCGTTAGTTTACAGGGTTTTCCCTCCCATTATGAAGCCACATTAAAAAAAGTAAAAACTAACCAACTTTTCCCAGATCTGGTTGCATTTAAGTTTTGTTTTTAACCTTTTTGAGTGTTGTTTATTTTGTATCTGCTTGAGCTTCTCCAGATTTTTGTCAAAGGGTTATAACCCAAATGATTTTATTGAAAAAATGAAAATCTCTTTCCGTGCCCCACCCGTAGGCCGAAGTCTTACACAAACCTGAGGAAAATGCTGGACCCCAGACAACACCTGAGCCCTCTGAACACCTAGGGAAAACCCTTACCAGTAAATGAAATGTAGCAACGCAAAGCAAGACTCAAGGCATCAGGCTTTTCATAAAACAGCGTTTGTACATTTGTACAGACCAAGCGGGCATGTTTCCACGCAATCACACAACAGTTTTTTTGTGTTTTCTGCTGCCCTGTGTATTCGCATCCTGCATTCTAAGGACAACTGTTGAACATGAATTACTTTCCTTTCTCTCAGGGATTTCTTTTTCTTCCACTCACAGCCCAACAAACGCATGGATTTCAGTAAGAACAAGAGACTCAGCTCCACCAGGGCAACAAAATTGCACATTTTCAGGGAAGATAATACTGAGCCTGGTAAATTACCATAGGCAGAATAACGATCTCCAAAACTGATCAAATAATGTGTCACTTGTCTTTGATGTTGAGATTCAGCGAGCGTAGTGCAGCGTCTCTCTGCTCTGTTTGGAACAGGTTTCTGCTGCGGCTGTCTTACTTTTTCATCTAGTAATTCATTACGATGCTGTCGGTCGGTTTTATTTTACCACCGCAGCATAGTTGTCGTTTCCAGCGATCAAATGAATGAATCAATAACCCAGCAGAACTTTTATATACCAGGGCAAAATATTTCACATGGAGGGAGGGATATAGAAAATTGGATTTCTTTTGTTTTAACGTAAGGAAAGAGGTTGCAAAGATGACAATCAAATCAGCTGCAATGGTCGATTATTTCTAACGAACCGTGTTCTGTTCTCACCTAATAACTGGCTTGGAAATCACAAGGACAGTAAATTGAATCCAGTCTTGCTTTTGTTAACGTCCTGTGACATCAATTAAGCAGGAGGAGGATGCATTTCACTCACCGTTGACGGACTGAAAGGACACTCCGTCCTGATAGAAGTGATAGATAGCTATTCTTAAAATGTCTGTGCCTGTCAGTCCTACTAAACAGGACTATACACACATCTTTGTAATCTTCCCTGTAACGTATTAAGCTATAATACTAATGCTCTTTCCTCTAATGAATGAAATGCATTTAGCTTGTGTTTTCGTTGGACAAAATGTTGAAACCCTTTTGCAAGGCAAATCATGTTTTTCCTTTTGCCGTGGTTTATGTTTTCCTTTTTAAGACGTGGAGTCCTTATTCCAGCTCTGTGATGTATTACAGGAGATTTTATCTGCAGCTCGCTGGGACCTGGGCCTTAATGAGCTTCTGTCCAGACGGGTCATTTAGCTTCTACTCGCTTCAGAGGATAGGCCACCTGGATGTCCCGCCATGACATGTTTTCCCAGCAGCCCACGTCTTAGCCGGAAGCTTATTTAAACCATATCTTTACATTTCCAGGCTACTGTATAGAGTCTGTATGGGTTCTAATCGAGGTTCTAATGTAAAAATGTCTTTCCCTGCTCATCAGAAGCCCAGATGTCCCAGTTCTCCACCAGCACTGTGAAGCTGAAATTAAGAATCTGTATGAAAAATACTCACATGTATCGAGGCTGTGATGTTTGCATATGTAGAATAGTTTTACGTGTGTTTGGACCGGCACACACTTTTATGTTATACACAAACCGCACGCATTTGTGTCCATTCTGAGACTGTTTTCTCATCGTAGACGAGCAGGAGGTGAAGGAGAAATGAGAGCTGCTGCTCATCTCCAGATAACAAAGGCAATATGCACTCGCTGCACATATTCTGTCAAGCAGCACAGGTGTAGCGTGCTGTGTGACGTCATTGCATCACATGCTTCTCATTTACGCAGTGTCAGGCTTGAATCTTAATGTGTTTTGTAAGAAATCCGCAGCAGGCCGGTCCCTTTGCAGCCCCTTGTCGTCTGTGTTTGTGACTTTGCGTCTTTGTCATTTTGCCTACAGAACATGTGGATCGAGAGGACTACTTACACCACTGCATACAAACTCCCTGGCATCCTGCGCTGGTTTGAAGTGAAGTCAGTCTCCACAGTGAGTACGAAGAGCCCATGTGGCAGGCGAGCTTCCTAATCAGATAGGGATCTGCAGCCTTACTCGGAGGCAATCGATATGATTTGTCCGCTTAAGCAGTATAGACAGCAGTGTGGACACAGGCGTGCCACTCCCCGCCAGAGGGCCCACATTGATTTAACACACACTCCTTAAAGCCTGTTTCCACAGAAAATAGCTACACAGCAGAAATACAACGGCGGGTTGTAGAACTCACTTACTGTTGATTCTCCTGTTATAGAATTACCTGGATTGCTGTATTGAAAATCCCCTCGTGGAAAAAAGAAAAGAAAGAAAAGAAATGGTCTGACTGCAGCAAATGACTTTACAGTGGCAGAAGAAATGTGAAATGTTCCTCCATCTCACTGAAACTGCATTAAACTTTTAATATATTTTTGCTCTGTTGTTTTAACTAATTAAAATGCCGCTCGTGCGTCCTCATTTCAGAGAGATGTTTTGAGAAGGGGGTGCAGCGATATCATTCAAAGTTACACTTAATAGCTCAGATACACTTTTTTAAACCTGCCATTGTTTTGTGCCAAAATGCGTTATCTACTTAGCGTAATTAGCCTGGCTACGTATTCCACAGTCAGTTATTGTTTCGTTGAACCTTTGACATCTCATTTTTCATTTCTGACCCTGCTTGCGTGTGTGTGTAATCATACATTAATATATGTACATATGTGCCTGTGCATGATCTGCCTCTTAAAGCATGTGTTTGTGTCTAAATCAGCGTAGAAATGAGCAGGACATGAGGAGACAGTCTCTCTTTTTCTCCATCCCCTTTTAACAGCCTCCCTGCCTGGTTTTAAAAGTATTTAATAAGTGTTTGACATTCTCAGAACAGCCATAAGGCTACCTTCACACTGCAGGCGAATGTAGGAACAAATCAGTGATCAGTGTGACCTCTGTCTGAACGTCTCTAGATTGACATTTGTAACCTTTAACCCGCTACATGACTTCACGGGTTTCTGCGGAGGTTCCTTCTTCATCTTCACATCATCGCTTCACAATTAACGACACATTCATCACAATTCTACCGGTGTTACTCTGTGAAAAAAATGTGTTTCTCCTCATCTTCACCCTCTTCATTGTTCTCATCAGAGATGGCAAAAGTACATACATTCTTCAAGCAGAATTACAGAAATTTGTGTAAAAGAATGGTCTGGTAAAAGTCGAAGTACTGATTCAAAGGTACTGAAACGTTCTTAAAAGTAAAAAGCATATTCAGATGTGGAAAAAATGAAGAGACCACTGGTTTTACTATTTACAGGTAGGTAACATTTCTCCCAAATTCCAAATCAAAACATTGTCGTTTGAAGCATCTATTTGCAGAAAATAACAACCGCTCAAAGTAACAAAACTGAAGTGTTTTCAGACCCTAAATAAATTAAATAATGATTTAATTTAGCAAGAGTTCAGAAATCAATATTTGGTCAAATAATCTCGATTTCCAATGGACCCCTTGATGCTCTCTCTTTCACTTTGCTGTTGGTGTTTTATGGAGCTTAAAGCTCAGCTTCATTTCAGAGGTTTTCACTTGGTTCAGGTCTGAAACGTGGACTGGTCTCTTATTTTTTTCCACATACAGTATGCTATAGTTATGCTGTTTCTGTGCAAAGCCACTGAACCTCACATCATCCATGTCAGTATTAGTTTGCGCAGCCTTGGACATCTCATTAAATAGAAGACACCTTTTCTCCACGTCTCCCTTTTGTCTTGTTACATCTTTTTTACATTGCTTCATCTGTCATGTGAGATGCTCTGCTCTATACACCGAGGGCTTGCCTTATCTGTGTGTTGTTTTCACATCATCCATCATCCATGTAGGTTGACATCAGTCTTGATGGTGGGAAGGCGCACAGTAATGCAAAATAATACAAAAATAATACATAATTTTAATAAAGTGGAGTACAGTAGGACGTACAGATATTTGGGTTAAAATGTACGAAGTAAAAGTTAAAAGTCATCAGAAAAATAAATATTCAAGTAAAGTACCTGGAAAAACCTACAAATTTGTTTATAAATTTGCCGGCTTCCACGGCTCGTCAACGTATAAATGAAACTGTAAACGCTGTCTTCAGGGTTTACGACGCCATGTGACGTCTCCTTCTTTTACATCAGGTCACAGCGGAGTCTGATATTGGCCACATTTAAAACCCAATGTGTTCTGGCCAATAACTCTGAACTGAACACTAAGGGAGGGCAGTGTGAACGGTAGTCCAGGTCACGCCAGAACCCAAATATACATGTGTTCATTCCAGCCCATGACTGTGTGTGTCTGTCTTACTGAAGTCAAATGCTTAGCATATACTTCTTTCCCAGGTCTTAACGTCCATACTGATTTCCATTATAGCCTTCATGCCATGAATTTGGCATTAAATGTGGTAGTAAAAAGGCCTTTAAAAAGTCTTAAATCTCCTTAGGGAGAATCTCCCTGTTTTTATGTCTGTACTGGTAAACAGCCTCAGAAAAGGGCACTTCTCCTGCCCCTCTATCTTTCCCACACACTCCGCCGCCGCCACCACCGCCGCCGCCGCTCTCTTCGCCGGTATCACCATTCATCGGGATGCGCAGTCTCTCAGCGGTTATCTTTAGCCAGGGTGCTTACTACAGTCTGCACAGCCTGTATTCAAAGCTGTCAAATAGCACCACATGCCACCCACACACCAGGCAGCTTGGGCATTTAGCTCACCACAATGGGCCTTCTGGCTGCTACATCCTCTCTCTACAGTGATAGCAGCGTACAGACCAGATCCCCCAATAAGTCCAGAGTCCATGTGGTAAAGTGTGATTCTCCGCTGCCACACTAATTCAGAGCAGAAGCCTCTTCCTTCAGGCTGGGTTGGAACATATTGTCAGGAGCAGCTTGGCCTGCAGATGAGCCAGGGAGAGGCCAGGTCCCCCAGGTCAGCCTCTCTATTTAAAGCTTAATGACTGGGCTGAGATTCATCCAGCTAAAGCCTTCCATCTGACAATGCTTTTTTTATATCAAGCTGGCCTGAGACATACCGGCACAGATTGGAGATTTGTCTCTCTGGCACAGCGTGTTTATTTTCCTGGCCGGTCCCTAAATCTGACATTTACTCAACAATCCGCTCGTCTTTCTTCTAAATTCTTATTAGCTGCAGAGAGGTGAGTTTTGTCTCCCTCCGTCCAGTAATTAGATTACTTGAACAGATTGGGAATTTGCTTCCACACTTGAAATTAATGGCCACTTTTACCAAATATTTTATTCATGTTTTCTCAGAGTTGCCAATCATATTTTGCTGAATTAAAATTCCCCCACATGAGCGCACTATCCATCTTCATTTGACAGTCGCAGTTTCATGTATGGGCAACATAGAAAATGATTTATTCCTTCTCTGTCCTCCATGATTTATGTGTGTTGTTAAAGGTTCCTAGGGCTATTTTCTAATATCCTATCTCTGTCAGTAAATACAAAACGTTTCTGCTTTTTGGTTGTTGTTTTTTTTTTTAATTTGTCAGGTTTACAAAGACTTAAGTGAAACTTGTGACTTAATGCTGGAAAGATTTGTTTGTTTTTTTGTTGTTGTTGTTGTTGTTGTTGTTTTTTGACGCTTTCACTCGCTGCATTTCACAGGTAGAGATCAGTCCGCTGGAGAACGCTATAGAAACGATGCAGCTGGCCAATGAGAAGATAAGCAGCATGGTGCAGAGGCATCTCAGCGATCCCAATCTTCCCATCAACCCCCTCTCCATGCTGTTGAATGGAATTGTGGACCCAGCTGTGATGGGAGGTTTTGCCAACTATGAGAAGGTAGAGTCAATGTGAAGAAAGTTGTGTATTGTCTTATACAGGCTTAAAAAACATCATCTACATTGGGCTGTGCAATATGAATATATATACATATATATATATTGTGTGACGTCAGAAAAACATTCGTCCATCCATCATTTCATGGTTAATTCCACCTTAAATCACCAGATTTCAGAAAATGTTCCCGACCGACCATCTCCGATTTGCTTCATACTTTGACAAAATAAAGTTATCAGTCCTAGTAAACACCACACAAAACTTCAGCCTTGTATGTTTTTTCAGTTGTTGAGATACCGGGGCTTTGAAAATGGGTCGTGACACTGATTTTACTGTAAAAACGAGTAGTTTCAGAAAAAAGATGCAAAGTTCACAAAGTCATTACTTTTCAACTATTCGTGATAGATGCATGAAATTTTCAGGAGTTGCTCTAAGTTACAAGATGTCTTTAACTTCTGTAAAAGAAAATCCACAGTCGCGTATTTGCCAAGTTATAGCTTGCTGAAAACTTTTTTAAGAATGTGGCGTTTGTGCTTTTGTCTCGGCGTATCTCCACGTTGAAGAACATCACATCATTGAAACTTTGGTATTTATTTCTCGCGTTGAAGTTCTATTGTGGTGACTAAACATTTTTCTTCAAGAAATGAAATTTTCTGATTCATGAGCCGTTAAAAATGTTTAAAAAATTGTATTTCAAATGCATGTTGCTCACGTATGACAAGGTCTACAAATAGTTAACGTCATCTTCCACTATAAGTCAACCTCTAATTAATAATATGTTTGGGGTTGATATTTTCGACCAAAATCATATTTTTTGCCTATATTTATTTTGTTTGCAACTGTAGCTAAAAGTTTTGTGTTTTCTGCATTAATATTTTATATTTTGTTAAATGGTTTAATAAAAATTTGCAGTAAAAGGAGAATCAAATATGAATAAGTACCTTTTATTTGTCGAGTACATAATTAAAAGTATAAAAAGTAATAGGACCTTTACATGTGGCTCTTTTATATACTATATTTATTAATTGAATTTACAAAACATGTTCTATATCATCATATGTGTCATTATCTGAATATGAAATATATCAAAATACAAGGTTTTTGTTCCTACAAACATGAAGTTCTTGTCATGTCAGTGTGACTGTGTATTAGGTTAATAAGCAAATAATAGACTTAATTAATTTTATGCACCTGCAACAAATAATACACAAATTTAAAACTAATTCAAATGTTCCCTTTTCCCAGATTTTAGTCCAAACAACTAAAACTATGTAGTATATGTTTTAGATCTTAGCTTTTTATACCACCAGTTCCTCTTCATATGACTCTTGCGACAGCTGAGCTTAAACATCGTCGACAGCGTAAATGCCAGGCCTTTCTTCTTTTAAAGGCAAAACTCACTTTTCATCTTTGAATCCTGTTTTTACATTTCTAGCGCTCCCGTCGGTTTACAGCCTGGATACTCTTTTTCACCCGAACACAATAGAATCTTACGTGGAAAGAGAAACTCTTTAACCTTGCGTTTGATGATTTAAGAAAAAAAAAAAAAAAAGTCACAGCCTGTTGGTTTTTCAGCATATATCACTGCCTAGAAAGGCTTCATATTGCTCTGCTGCAAACGATGCAGGATGAGTCAGAGGAGACGACGCAAATTCTTTGCCCTCGGGTCACTCCTTCGTCTCAGTGGAACGGTGCAGGTGGTGGAGGAGAGGACGATATCTCGACTGAATTTTTCTCATCTTTACACCCCGTTCCTGCCGCTTCCCCCTTCTATTGTCAGCCTTTTCATGCCCAGTTTCTTATTTTTAAACCACAATCTTCTCCACATTTTAGATCATCCTTCAAATACACAGCAACTTCCCTCCTCATTCTTTTACTTCTTTCTTCCTTCTCATTCTTTACCAGCTACACCTGAGCCATCTTCCATATATAATAAAAACACAGCATGTAACAGCATCTCATATCCCTCTTCTCTAGGCCTTCTTCAATGACAAGTACGTGCAGGAACACCCAGAGGACCTTGAGAAGATAGCGAAGCTAAAGGACCTCATTGCCTGGCAGGTGAGACTAAAGCTGAGTGCGGCCGACTGTTTGAGTGTACAAGATATAACGGGAACATTATGCCTCGTCAAAAAAACACGGATTCAGGAAAAAGAGCCGTGACCTCCACGCCTCACGGGTTGCACACTGGTTAACAAATATGTTCCTTTGCACAATCTTCTGTTGTGTTTTCTTTTTCCACGGCAGAGGACGTCATAGCCTGCAGGCAGCCACAATGCTGGCCATGGATAAGAATGGTATAGAGCAGTGTGAAAAGCATGAAATGTGAATTCGTCATTTGACCTTGGCATTATTCAGTTCTGTTTATTTAGATTCTGTGGCTTATTAGCCTGGATGTACTGTGTAATAAGGTCATTCTCCTTTCTTACACAAACCCAGACAGTTTTTAGTTTATGTTGTTTAGCTAACATGTTATTGCTTCAGTTCTTTGTCACGTTTTAGGACTTAGTGACTTACACAAACGCATGCTTTCGGTAGGACGACATAAAATTACAGTCTCTACGATTCACCAAAACGGCGAAATCTACAAGAACGGTCACGATATAAGGTCGTCACCAGTATCTTTCACCGTTATCAAAGGCCCCGTGGTCTCTGTGAAAGCCCTCCACACACACCGTGGTGAGTTTAAATGTTAAGGGCTCCTTGTTCTTTCCTGTGTTTTATAGCAATTATATCAGAAATGTTGTCACCTTAGCAAAGTGCTCCTGCAAAATCTGCAAATCCCTCTGAAAGGTTACAGCTGAAAATATAATATCATTTGAAGAAGTTTGTAGTGCACTGCCAAGATTATCAATGACAGTGAGTGAAGTGAGCAGGGGAGAAGTGTGTTAAAGACGTCAGCGGAGATAATAGTGAGGGAGAGTGCTGAGGCAAACATTCTGGACTTGGGGAGGGATGCTCTGCTGCATGAAGAGAGCGAGAGATCAGCCCTGGTGGTTTTGCGAGCTCTGCACCCTCACAGAGCCTGGAGGAAGTGCACACACAGCAGACAAGAAGCGCACAAACACACATTACTGGAATAGATGCTGTTTAACAGCTTATTATGGACTATTATGGAACTCAACAGATCTGTAGAAAGTTCCTAGTGGCTCATCTTTGATTAATAAAGTCCTGACTATTAGAGGAGGGAACCAACTTCCTCCAAAGGGATTTAGAAAGCTGAACCCGTTGTTTTGCTTTTTTATTACACTCTTAACTCTTTCGCTCTGAGCTAAGGGTCACTTTAATGCAGAGGAAGTCGTCCGTTTGCTGCCTTATGGTTCACCACGGAACTGAGCACCAACGCATGAGGTTTTTCCTCCCACTTCCTATCACCGGTTGCAAGGAGGTAGGAAGTTAATTGAATTTGCAGTATATTTTCCCCCCTCTCTGTTGTTGTAAAATAGGTCATCTTTGTGCTCCGCGTCTCTGAAGCTCCTCCGAATCTGAAAAGTTACGCCTTTTGTATTTGGAAAACCTGCCTTCATAAGACTCCATGATTCACCCAGAAATACGCCAGCCTCGTATTAGCTCTCTGCTTTTGACCTTGAAGTGTTGTTTTTTTTTTTTTTAAAGCTTGATGTTATTCGTGATGCTGCTCTCACGGCTTTGCTGTAAGTTTTATAGCTACAGAGGTTGGACTGATTTTTATTATTGTTTCTCATCTTAGGTTTTACACTGGTTTTTCAATTTTTAGTCTTTTTAAAGAGAATGGGTTGTGTTAACGTGTGTGAAATCACTGACTGAAGCAGAAGTAGACAAAGAAGGAGAGGGTAACCTAAAAATAAATATGTCGCCGTTTCATCAATCCTGGAAAGTAACGATTAACACAGATAAAAAATCCTGATAGACTATCTACCTGGATTTTTCCTTCAAGACCTATCAGTTATTTTTATACCCATCTGGAGGAATGGCACTGAGCAACAACGTCTGTAAGAGGCTTTTGTTTTGAGGCTTCGTGTAGGTGGTCGTGTAAGGCTTAAACTTGACAAAAACGGGTTCATTTCAGAATTGATGTCATTTTAAAATTAAAAAATTGCTGCTCTGAAATTATTCTCAGAGCACAATCCGGCATCATAATAAGCAGGAACTCTGCCCGTAGGAGATAAATGTCATGTTTGAGAATTATTGAGGTGATATGTATCTTCCACAGGCACAAAAAGCGCTAAATCTGTTGTTTGGTGTGTTACTCACAAACTCACGTCTTCAGGAAAACGAGTGTGTTTGCTGAGCCCACGCTAAACTTACACACAGGGAACTTTTAAAGAGATGACTATGGCAGTGATGTAGATTTGAAACGTATCGGCTGCCTTCCTCGCCAGAACCCGCATGCTTGTGTATCTCGCATCTCGAATCTGTCTAAATGAGACAGATGAAAGCGAGGCTGCTCCAATGAACAAACTAAACACGGAGACCGAGCCAATGCGCGCTGTTATTCTGTAATGCCCATTGTCCTCATCTGGTAATTAGAAAGGAAATGAACGACTGGAAATCAGGAAATTAGGTATTGTAATCGCTCCCTGGCAAATACAAAGTAGGTGTTTTCTGTGATGTTTCTGGTTATAATTAGATAACAATGAAGACAAATGCTGAAATTAGAGAAACTGAAACATCTCACTACAGCATGATCCACTTTTTTTAAAACAGTAGCTTAGGCCCGTTTCTTAATCAGCCGCTTATTTTAATTGATATAAACAGAAACTGAGAACTCAAAATTGTAGTTTTCAGAGACAATCCTTGTGTTTATGAAGTGTTTTGATTAAAGTCTTCCTGTGCTTTTGGCCCCTCCATCTCCTTTACAGCAGAGGCTGCCTGCTTATTAGTCTGTCTGACTCACCGTGGCTTTGTACATCTCTGAGACCTTTGTAACCTTCATGAAAGGTCTTAATATGTCATCATAGCCTTAGTACCAAGCTTCTCAAAGGCAGTGTGCAACCCGGGTGTGGCTCTGAAGCCTGCACACTGTGCATCAGACAGAGATAGAGTGACAGAGTTCAGCTGCAGAACACTGGGCTCCCAGAGACACTGCAGATATTAAACGCCAATGCTGGGGTTTTTTTTTCCCAGAGTTTATGTGAGCACATAAAGGTGACATTTGCCTGCTTTTAAAGCTGCCGCATTGCTGGTAATCCCTGTACGTGCACAGGTTCAGTTTGAGAAAGGGAAAACGCACATATTCTGTTTTATAGCTGGGGTTTGCACATACGTAAAAAAAACTGGCTGTGACATCAAGTGGCTTCAGAGACCGGCGGAAAGCCTCAACACCACATTTCAACGCCTAAGCTCAACGCCTAAAGTCAACTTACAACGCAGGAAACATAAAAAGAAAAGTAATGAAGTTAAAACATAAGTAAGTTCAAATCAAGAGGTTATTATTTACAGTTTCCCCTGGTTTTCAGAGGGATTAGGTGCTGGTCTGTGGGTTCTGTCATTTTCCCTACGTTTGTTGAAGATTTGGCTGCAAAAGCAATAAAAAATATGTAATTTGACAAAAACAATTTACCATTATTACTAAATCTGTGTACGAAAAATATGGAAAGTCTAGAGCAAGTTTAGAAATCATTAGATCTGAGAAAAGTTTAGTTAGTTTTGATGTTGGCTTGGTTGGTCCTCAGAATAGCTTGGATGCAGCATCTAAGCCTTATAACGTAGGGAAAAACCCCTGTGATGGATAAGCCAGTCTGAACAGATGTGTTTGGAAGTTACGGCAGAGTCCACATGACGGATGTGTGGTGGTCGTGGATTTCAGAGCAGCTACAGGTTCTGGTTCCAGTGATGTTGGGTTTGAAGGCAGGAACAGAGAGTGGAGCAGCTGGAGAGGAACATAAAGCACTGATAGGGGTCTAAGGAACGGGGGGGGGACCAGGTTTTGGGGGACTTTGAAGATCAGCAGGAGGATTTTGTAATGGATTCACTGTTGAACGTGGAGCCAGTGAAGCTGGATGCGGAGGGGTGAGATACAGTCGGTGGATTCTAGCAGCAGAGTCTTGGATGATTTGAAGCCGATGGAGAAGTTCATTGGGAATACCGGTGAGTCCAGTATTCATGAACAAATGGCAAAACATTTATTCACAATTATGAATACAATTATGAACTTTATTGCTGTTGAATCCCTGGTTGTTTCTGATTCGGTCTCTTCCCTGCGTGGTGTTGGTTCAAATGTAATGTAACTCGCACAACCTGAAAAGCAGTGGATTTCTTTCTCCTTTGGCATCGTGGTTATACTCGGCTACGAATACACGCGTACAGAAGGCATGAAGTCAGTCAAAAAACGTCAAAGAGAAAGCTAAGTTCATTACTTGCCAACTTTGAATCAGAATAACAATGAATCTCATCTTTTTTACAGGTAAGACAGAATGTTTTTCTACCTCTAGTCTATGTTTGCTGAGAGTAAATTGTGATAGATTTCCCGTACCTGAAGTGAAAAGCTGAGTATATGTGTCAAGTTAGGTGCATGTGTTGTTGCCTGGTCGTGTAGTTGTGTGAGTGGCCTTATTGTTAACGATATTAGCCGTGAAATCATATTGCACATCTAAGTCTAAGTCTGTTCAGCCTAATGTTGGAGCAGCCTCGCTGTTGCCGCAGGGCATTTCTTCTGGATATGTCTGTTTTGAATACAGACGTGGACCGATTTTCAAAGGCAGATATTAATAATAATAATAATAATAATGATGGCCAAACCAATTAATCGGTCCATCTGGGGTACGGAGCTCTTGAACTGTAACTTTGAAGACAAACCAGTGATACCGAAGGGGAAGTTCAACATGCAGCCTCCTGACATTTCTGGCCAGCAAACCAATTCCACTTTAATTCCAGTATTACGTCACCTCTTAGCTCTGGTCTGTTCCGCCAACTCCAGGAAAAAAAAAAAAACTATCTGTCTCCTTAGCTTCTGGATACTGAAGTCACTCTATCAGCCACCGGTAGAATAAGAAGCCCCAGGTGTGCTTCTGACTCACTGTTGATGAATTGCAGGGTGCCTTCTGGCATTTAATCACTTATTTACATTTTTATAAATAGCTCAGGGTGCTGATGTTATTACTGCTGTTGCCACACACGGCCATGACGCTGCTTTTTTTTTTTTTTGGTTCACGATTCCTGCCGCAGTAGCAGGGGGTAATAAACAGTGTAGTAACTTTATCCTGCTTTCCACAGTTGCCTTTTAAAGGATTAGTTTGGATTTTGTAAAGTGGGGTTGTATGAGGTCCTTATACATAGTGAAATGGTGTATTACCTACAGTAGACGGTGGTCAGCACACCTCCGTTACTGACCGGAGTACTGGTACGGAGGTCAGCGGTTTACTGCTGGTGGCTTCATTTTCCGGTCAGAAAAGACTGTCTGACATAAAGGTGAAGCAGGGAAAATATCCTAAGTTTAGCATATATTTAAAACGATAATGTTTTACACAGAGACACGGAGTAAATAAACAAATGGTTGAGCTTTATTAGCTAAGTGTGTGAAAACATTTGTATAACTGTAATTTTGAAGCTAAAACCCCTCTTTTACCAGCATTTTACTTCAATTTTACACGATGAGCAACTAATATAAAGGCTCACATTTGTGCTTTGTGAAGTTTTCAAGGGCTTGTTCCTTTTTGACTCGATCGACAGGAACATATCAATGTAACGCTTCATTCCATTTTAATTCTGTTTTATTTATATAACACCAAATCACAGACGAAAAATCATTTCAAGGCACTTAACTTTAGTGAGGTCACAACGTGCAGAATTATAAAGAAAAGTCCAACAAATCCTCCTCGAGCAAGAGAAAAGTATCTATTCTTTAGTCATTCTGTTGTACATTTTATTCACCGTGTTTATATGTAATCAAGTCCATGGTTTTGGCTTTTAAAGTTTTAGAGTCAAACTTTTTAAAAGTTTACTTCGAAATGTATTGTATTTACCAAACATGCAGTGCAATGCTCCTGGAACAACACGACGTCCATGTTTTTGTACTGACTCATGATACACAGACTCTAGAATTTTCCCATGTTTGACCCAAAAGATAATTGTTGCGTCTCCTCAGGACCCAAACTTACGAAATTCAAGACTCTTCCTTCTTCAAAACAGTTGAATAAATGCATTTTGCTGGATGTCGGAACATCAGTCATAAATAAAGAAGCGGTAACGTTAGCGAGGCAGCCACACACAAAACAAACTATTCATATGTTAACATACACAAACAAACACGGCTGACTTTTCTGCTGCAAAACAGTATTTCTGAAGTTAGTGAGACCCTACTTTACAGCGTCTACTGATTGTGCATCACGCCGCGTGGATCTTACAACACAACGTCATATGTCGGTGTCTAGAAAGTGTCCGCATTAGAGTCACCTGATGCAACGTCCGTTCCCAAATCACGTCCAAGCTGAAAGCGGAAAACTTTTTCAGAAGGTAAATGTAATGCAACCAACACAGTGTTCATGTTTGAAACCTTGGCACTAAGTGTTTTCCACAATGAGCTTATCGCTGTGCAGCCACCAAGCAGAATTCTGTTGCCATGCCGCCACTCAGTTGCATTCAATCATCCTTAGGTCTATAAAAAGATGTGGGTATCCTGGGAGACGTGAATCTTGCCTCAGCTTTCGCTCTCGCTGTTTTGTTTTGTTTTTTTTGTTTTTTTTCCACCCCTTTTCCTTTTTCAGCTCACGGCTCTTCTTCTCAGTCCTTTCCCCTTTTTCCACCACTTGTCTCTCTCTCGTAAACCCCTTCCCCTCCCCCTTCTTCCCACTCCTCTTCCTCCTAGCTTCTCCTTTTCCATCTCAGCCTCACTCTCCCCTCCATGAAGTCCCAGCGGTGATGATGAAGGTGCTCAATATCAGGGGAAATCCTCGCAGGGTGTCTGTAGCCTCCTTTCATTTATCTTCCCGTGCCAGAGCTTTGGTTTTTGTGGAACACAACACAGTAACTAACGTTCAGTGAGTCAATGAGAGCGTGTACTGCCCCTGTCATACACTTTAAGAAATGTGTTTCTGTGTAGGAATATTTCTTCCCTTGTTAATCGGCCTCACCATGTGTTAAAACGTGCGTAAATAAAACATGCAGAGTTTGAATTTATTACAAACGGTTGCATCACGTAACTGAATTGGTGTTGTGCGCCAGCTGAGTGAAGTCAGATGCTGCCGGAGCCTGCTGTGGAAGGGCAGTTGGCCCTCGGAGAAAACGAAGAAAGGCATGCGGACCCTGAGGAATCGGAGGTTAACACGTACACACAGTCTTCTCTTTATAGGCCAGCCTGTACTGTATTTCACACAATTCTTTGTTCCTTTTATTCTTGGCCTTAACAGTTACTGTACTTAAGATGATGATGCACTCTGCAGTTTTTTTTTTTTTATTCCTCTGCTTTTTAAACAGTGCAAATACACCACTCTGACTAGAACTGATCCATACAAACACTTGAATTAAATCCCCCCCTTAATGTGGTTTCTTTATTTGTTTTTACTTATTCATGAGGGTAAACCTTAAACACTATTTCTCACTTATAGCAGTGCGGTAGTCGGGGAATATTTTTTACAGTTGCCATGGGGAAAGAAAATGTGTGCTATTACCACAGCTGACTGTAACATTTCTCCTGGGCTGTGGTGAGTTATTGTGCAATTTTTCACCGCCTTACCAAGCCAAAGCTGACATGTAGCACTGAAACACCAGCTTCTGACGTTAAAAAAGTGTTACCTGTGATTTCAACCAGAAGAGGAAAAGAAAAATCACTCAGATGCTCCGTCCCGGAGGCTTGACGCTTCCTCCTTTTGCCAGGTTTAGTCAGCAGAGCTTGCTGACACTGACTGTGGCGCTGGGGTTTCCTAATTACTAGTTTGCAGCAGTTTCAGTCTCTCTCCCTCTCTCTTCTCTCTTTCCATCCTTCTACCTGAGCTGCCTCTGTTGTCTTTAGACTTTGTTATTCGCTTGCTGCATGCACTGTGCAGCAGTGATCTAGAAGAGGTGCATTGCGTCTGTATGTGCGTCATAGGTGGAGAGGAAAGCATCCATCACTTACACCCGTACGTGTAGCGTTTCTGCATGCTTTTTCGCTGCTGCATTTGATCTACCTGTACGAAGATGTGTGGGCGTTGCTGGGAACAGATGTCATAGCAACAGCCTTCTCTGATATTGTTTAGTGTTACCTGGATAAGGTTGCAGTGAAATGTCCTTATTTCTGCACACACATACTGATTACATAAGAGAGGGAGCTCGGGGGCTGCTGTCGGATTCACAACGAGAAGCCACGTTGGTTAAAGAAAACTGCCAAAATGTGTGCATGTGATCACTCCTGTTCATCTGTCCGCTTTGCTGCTCCGATTTTTGTCAACTTTGGGGGAAGGGCGGAGCCAAGGACGAACCCCCTAAAACTTTGAAGCAGATCCATAGAAAGGGGTGGAGCCTGGAATAGTTTGTCACTTTATTTCAGTCGTTTTACCACAGATGAAAACGTAACAGTCTAACTTGCAGATAATTAGCTCAAACTTCGGTCTTGTGTATCGCTGTGAGTCACGCCATGTTCTCCGTCTCCTCCGTGGTGGGAGAGATCAGTGTCATGATTTGTGAGTTTGGTTATTTTTGACTGAAGAAGTGTTTGGTTGTAAATGGGCTCAGCCTGTCGTAAACATCTCAAAATGTTCACTTTTCTCACAACGAAATCATTTTGTTCACTTCAGATCTTATCACGTGGCTTCGTAATTGTCAAGTCTATGAATAAGATGTTAAAGACCATCGCAGAGGTCGTCTGATTGTTATGGAATCGACTGTTTTCGTAGAGTTTGTCCAGGGAAATGAGGCACTTCGCCCATCGGACTCCATTCCCTCCCTCCCTTCGAAGACCCAAAAGGACGAAATCTTCCATCTTTAGTTAGATAATCTTTGCTTTAACGCTGGAGGGAAACATAAAACTTACATTTAAGGGGAAAACACTGAGCTGACAAATTAGAAGTATGACCTTTGGTAACAGTCAGTTAAACTAAGCAGTGGCACCAACTGACAAAAAGGAGGAAAACATAGGTCATAGTTTGTGTTGTGTAAGTTGGGTTTAATAATAATAACTGTGGTACATTAAGGAGAGTGGACCGTCTGCGTTGGTGGAGGTGGAGGTCTGCGCTCTCGGAGTTCACTCCTAGTTTGTTGTGTTGTGTTTTTATGTCCAATCAGAAACTCATTTGCATGCACACTTTGACTCTCACAAACATATTCAGCAGAATCTATTCTAAGGCACATTATATCTCTGGAGCCGGCGATGCAATGTCAACACCACTCCCCAGACTCAAATATATCATTTAATTTTTTTTCTCCACGATCATGTGGCGACCCCCGAAATGATCCCACGGGTTGAGAACCACCAGACTATTCCTCTAATGAATAAAGATGCAGCGTGCGAGGAGCCTGTCGTGTGTGTTGACTTGTCTTGTATCATCTTTGTCTTAACGTTGTCGCCTCTCTCCACCAGATCCCACACCTCGCGGAAGGAGTGCGTATCCACGGAGAGAAGGTCACTGAGGCGCTGAGGCCTTTCCACGACCGAATGGAGGCCTGCTTCAAGCAATTGCGTGAGAAAGTGGAGAAGCAGTACGGGGTCAAGACTCTGGTAAGTGCTTTCACCTTCTCGCGACCTTTCCTTAACATGAAAAGCGCTTTGTAATTCAACGTTTATGTAGATTTTCACTGGAAACCTGCTGAAAAGGATTCTGAGAATGGAGTTCAGAAGTCCTGCATCGTAGGATTTTTGGCCCCTGGGTTTCTTCTGTTTTATACTCTCATTTGTGGTTTAATAATTACACAGTACACTCTTTGTACTTCACATCTGAAATAATCTGTCTGCTTTAAACCGTCAAAATTGGCTTAGACGCCGTATATCAGCCTTAAGTAGTGGTTTTAGCTGAAGTCAGCTCATGTGTGGTGAGGTGCTGCCAGGGACTACCTCCCATCTCTGTCCTCCTTTACAGATTTAATTGTTGCTTGGCCAAGCTTTTCCCTCAATCTTGCCTGAAGTAAAGGGGACCTCGCTCAATTTAAAGGGAGAGGGGTGGTGACCTTTCAAAACAGAGAAAAGCCATCACTTCCCGGGGCCTGATAATAAGGTTATCCTATCAGATGTGTGATAGCTCCTTTTGAAAAGGCTTTTTAAATGCAGAAGCCTTCATTTGTTAGAGCTGCTGTTCCCAGACCTTTCTCCCAGCGGGTTCCTTTTACGAAAGCACAGAAATTAATAGTAGCATTAGCTTTTTTCTCCCCTGAACTTAATGTTCGATTATGTTGCTTAAGATAATACTGCTGATTACCTTGGCTCTTACATTTTCTGTCCCTCACAAAGGAGTGTTGAATCCTGTCCAGAACGCCTTGTCTGCCTCTGTTTTGCATAATATACGGAGCGCAATCACAGCCAACTATTGATGAAACATTTTAATATCAGCAAGGACACATAATGCTGTCCATTCACATTTGGACACAGTATAAAGTGCTTTTAAGTATTGACCTTTCAGGCTGAATAAATGACTTTATATTGTAGAACTTGTGACACCTGTTAGCCACCAACCTGGATGACCATTTAGATGTAATAAATATCGTCAGAGTTGCTTTGCCAGGACTTGAATGAATTATGTTACACAATTCATTAAGGAAAATGAATTTCCGACATTAGATACATTTTATATTGATGTGTAAATTGTCCAGGACTTGATGTTGTGATAAATCTTCGTTTCATTTCCTCTGCGGACAAAAGCTGCTGAAGCTGTTGCCCAAGTAGGCGTGTTCGAGTTTGAGTTATGATTGACAAGTATCTCGGCCCATCTTGAAGCCTTTTTCAGCCTCATCGACTTCTTTCTCATTTTCCAGATTCATATGCGCCAAACAGAGGCAACTCGAACTGAAACTTCAAAACATATTTTGCATTGTCTATGTCATCTTACATTTACAGGTATATACGTTACTGTAAGCACCATCTTTGTCTCTTTTTGTAGGGACGTAGATAAAGTAACACCACACGTACAACTGAACATCTGAACGTGAAAAATGGCATCCCCAAACCATGTAAATAATACAATGATACAAGGTGTTATAACTGATTTTATAACAGAATCCTCAGTGAGGCCTTTGGGGGCTACAACATCCAATGTATAAATCCAGAAAAGTCCACGGAGCAGAGAGTTTACGTCTCCCCCTCCGCCTCGATGTTTTATAACCTCGGTTCCCACGTACTTAAGTACAGAAGTGTTTTGCCTTAAAAGAAAAAGTCTACAGACGTTGCGTTGTTTCTGATAGTACGTGATCAGCAAGGCGAGTTTTTACAAAGTCTAGTGCCTCAGTATAAGGCGTAAGAATCCAATAAATAGTCTTAAATTTCAATCTGCGAGGCTTCATCTCATTTTCTTAATGCGTCTTTTAATAATCTTCTTGTCAAAGTGAGTCCAGCTAATATTTCTGATGTTGCAAAGCTTCAAACCTTGCAAAAATCTGCCTTAAATTTGGTTTTAAAATGATCTCAAAAAGGTCTTAAAAAGCATTAGATTTAATAGTATGATTCCTGAAGACACTCTATGAAAGTATAGCTAACTGTAGGAGTCAGTAGCTTTTGCTGAGCATCTCTGTGTGTCTGTGTTTCTCTGTTGAATCAGCCGGCAGCAGATGAGCGGCGAGGGCCTCGTCCTCACTCCATGGTGCGCTCCTTCACGATGCCCTCGTCCCAGCGGCCGCTGTCTGTGGCTTCAGTCACCTCCATCTCCTCTGACAACTCCCCCTCCAGGCCTGGCTCAGATGGGTAACACCTGGTTCACTGCTCTTCAGGGCATAAAATCCTCCCGTGTATACTGTCCTTGGTCATCCTGAGCAGTCAAAAATGTGTTTCTGGGTTATTGTCTCGTAATAATCCCTGTCTTTATTCAGAGAAATCGATCAGAGGGAGTCACATTTAACATTGTTCAGAGACTCTATTTTGATTTTAATCCTGAAAGGATTTCAGAGGATGTACTTGTGTGATATTGTAAATAATAACTACATTTTTCAACACTGTGTTATTGTGTTTATGGGATTATTATTCGTATCTTTAAGGTTTGCTCTAGAGCCTCTCCTCCCAAAGAAGCTGCACACCAAGTCTCAGGACAAGCTGGACCGGGATGAGCCGGACCGAGAGCGCAAAGAGAAAAAGAAGGAGAAGAGGAACAGCAAGCACCAGGAGATGTTTGACAAAGAGATGAAGACCACAGAGATCCCTCTGCAGCCCACTGAAGCTGTCATACTGTCAGAGACGGTACTGAAAAAGTGTCCTCTACAAGGATTTAATTCACCACTTGCCCCAGTCCATTTTCCTCTGTTCTCTTCTCTAACCCTCCTCTTCTCTCAGCTTTGCTTTTCCATTTCTCTTCTAACCGCCCCTGTAATTTATTTTTTACTTTCCCCTTTTTTATCTTTCCTACCCTACACAACTCTTCTTTGTACTGTCTCTTCCGTTTTTGCCTCAGTAACAGCGGGACCCAAGATGGGGATTTCTGGTAGTACATCAACATGCCAACGGATAAAAAACATGCGCAGCATGTCAAAAAAGCTGGTTGAAATATAAAGCATGATGTAAAAGGGGGAAAAAAACCAAAATCAATAGACTATTTCCCAAACACACATGCGTACGTTGCTTTTTTTCTTTTCATGTTTTTGTTCGTGAGTCCGCGGTGGATTGTCAAGGCCAAATAAACCCAAGAAAAAAAGGGGCAAATAATCTTAAAGATCAGCACGAAAATGAAACTCAGTGGTAGAAGATGTATTCAGACCACATTGTGTATGTTTCGTATGGTTGGTTTATAGTTAACTACTTTGTATTCTGCTAGGTAGTTTAAGACACCGCAACACATCCTACTCAGAGATTCAGATTCAGATTTCACTTTATTGATCCCTATGGGAAATTCAGTGTATATTCGACTCTATGCAATCATCATATTTTCATTGCGTTGCTATCCTGTGAGAACTACATGTCTCTAAAAGTCAACTTTTCATGAGTAGTGGAGTAAAAAGAACAATATATCCTTCTGAGCTGTAGTGGAACAGAAGTATGAACTTGCATAAGATGGAAACACTCAAGAACATGGACTTGACTGCTGTAAACATACGGTACATTCATGACGCGTGTCCTCATGTTTGTCACACGTCGTACTTATGACAAAATGACTTTCTTTATATTTATATGAAGGAACAGCTACTTTTGATTTTACTTTTCCTAAAGTACGGATATCAGGCCAATATTTTAACATTTTGAGAATAAATACGTTGAATTGTTTGGAACCCATTCTCATGACCATTGTATTTCTTTCGCTAGCAGTTTATTCATGTTCAGACGTGTCGTTGCATCTCTTTTTCCTTCCCCCTAATTTTTCTTTCATCGTGCGTCATTTCTGCCTCACGACTCCTCGCCCCATTTCTCTTCGCCGTCTCCATGTCTTCGTATTCTACCCACTGCTGTGCTCATGTCTCTCATCACCACTGCTGTGACCATTAAAGCGGAGAGGTATCACTGAGTTCTGCTCAGTGGGAATGCTTCGTGGCTAACGGCATTCAGATAAGCACAGGAATGGCATCCGAAGGAGGCCCCTGGTGGCAGTGGAGCCGTCTGGCTTGTGATCCGGGGTTTCCTACCTCAGGGGTCAAGACCTAGAGCACCTCGGGGTATCTGATGGCTACCAAGCAGCCGCACTGTTGGAGAAGAATTTAGATTCCCTGGTTTGTGCAGTAACACAAAACAAGAAAATAGCTGTCTCGCCCTCAGTACAAATTTCACTTTTGTTTTTTAAAGACCTAAAAAAAAAATACCATCCCTGAATGAAATGTGTTATTTTCAGTGTCTCCCTTGTGGCAAGCTGTTTGAGTTTGGCCAATTACGAAGTTGCTTGTTAATGTAGCCTACAGTGAAGAATAGCCCTGAGGACATATCTTTTCATATTCAAATTCCAGCCATAATAAAGCGGGGAGAACGCACTCTTGCATGCAAACAATTACTTGTAACCACAAATAAGACATTGCAACTCTATGAGCACATTTATCCAAATGGTTTCTCCTTTAGGAATACAAATAGCCTCCTAAATGTGTGTGGATGCACTCACAGTAACCCCAAAGGAGACGTGAAAACAGCTTTAAGTGATCTTTTATTGATCTTAAATTCCATCATAGATGCAACTGGTTTGCCTCACAATCCTGATCTCCTTGCTGTTTTATTGACTCGTTGTGGTTTTCGTCGTTTTACTGTGATTGCTCACTAATGACTGATGGACTGAAATTGTGCCGTCCGTGATAGCATCTTTTTTTAATTTTTTTTTTTTGCGTAATCACACAGATCAGCCCCTTGCGTCCTCAGAGGCCGAGGAGTCAAGTTCTCAACCAGCTGGGCGGAGACCGTCGGCTCTCGGTGTCCCCCGGACCACCATCTGCCTCCTCCAACTCCTCCTCCTCACCAGGACCTCCACCCATCACCCCCCGGAGCAAACCCTCCTTTAGCCTACACGCCGTGTCCAGTAAGAACAAACTCACTTTCAGAGCACACAGAGCTTCAAGAGCTTGTATCATCTTTGTGCTCCAGGAGCTTCTGTTCTGGTCTTCTGTGTTGTGCCTCTTGCGTCACTGTTGCCACATGCTGCGGTCCATGTGATGATGCACCGTTTGAATTGAACCCTTAGGCTGCATGTGTTCTTAGCAGTATTTCTTTAAATTGCCATGTATGTCCCACCTGTCAGCACCACACATTTAGCTCCATAATGGTCTCTGTCTTTGCGTTGACTGTTGACACCACCGTCACACCTCATAGACCCAATGTGTTAGCTTACTATTTAAAGTGTGGTAATTAACTGTGAAAAGCTGCATTTGGAACTTCATTTTATTACAGATGTCCACTTTGCATGGTGATATATGGCAGCTGCTGTTTTGCAGTTGGAGATGCATTACTAGTTATTTTGCATGTTTCATATATAAAAGTGAAACAGTTCAGCTGAAGAGCAAATTTCACGCCAGGATCTTTAAGGATTTGTGTATGAAAATGTGGCGTTTTGGTAATTAAAATGCACTGTGGATCAAGAGAGCAGTGTAGTGTTGCAGTGCAGGACTTCAGATTCCAAAAGAAAACCGAGCTTGAAATAAATAGACTATGAGTAATGCAAAATAACTATTTTAATTCCGCCATCAAAGTAATATAAACTTTTGTTACTTGGTGATTATTTAAAAAAAATGCTTTAAACCTCACAACGAAGCAGAAAAGTTGTAAAACATAAAGTTAGACCTGAGCCCTTTTCTGACGTTAGAAGGAAAATGTTCCATTTCCAGCACTGATAGGCGTTCTTGTTCTTCAAGATCTGTTTTGTCTTGTTATGTAATTTACGTTGCTATGACTGTCGTGCACAGTATGCGCTGCTCTATGCACCAAGGGGTCGTCTTTTGTTTGCGTTGATGTTCCAACCATGTTAGTTGAAATCTGTGTTGATGCTGGGGACGGACGCCATGATGCAAAAATAAAAAAATGATGTTTAATTCCCCTTCAAATGCATTAAAAACAAAGTAACGAGTCTGTTTTGAAAATGTAAGAGGGAGAAAGTGCAGATATTTGTGGTAAAATGTAGGAAGTAAAAGTAAAAAGTCATCAGAAAAACAAATATTGAAGTTAAATCTAATAAACTCTACTCAAGTACAGTAACAAAATACTTGTACTTACTTCCCACTTCTGCTTAAATGTGTGCTGGAAATCTGCTCTTTCTTCCCTTTTCTCCTTTGCTCCTTTAAAACACACAGTTATATCTGGGGGGATAAGAGGATTTACCATAAATAGGCCAAATGATCTATTTTAGGTCTCAGCCTACTGTTAAAGAAATCCTGATCCAGCTTGATGAGTAACGTGAGCTGATGAACGTCCTCTTGCACAGGTCTGGAGCTGAACGGGATGGGCCTCTCTGACAAGGGTGAAACCCCTCCTCCGTTGCCGGTGAAAGGCAGCACGGCTGATTACGGCAACCTGCTCGATAATCAAGACTTGACGAGTCCCTCGACGCCTCCGCCGCCCCCGCCACATCAAAGGGTAGGTGTTTTAATTAGGCTGAGACGAGCTCCTTAACGACACATAGTCCTTATAATGAAACAAGAAGCCGCCACTACACTACACTTGACATCTGGGTCATCATCATTTTGGACATCCCCTACTTTCCCTTCCACCTTTACATCCCGGTTTAATGTTTGAGCATTCATATGTGTGTGGGAGTATGCGTGTTTCACTCGACCGTTTGTGGATGTGCTGCATTCATGCATCATTTTTGTAGTGTGTGTCACAGAAAAGTGTAGGCATTACTCAGTTAGCAGCAAGGGCCTCCACCCGCCTGTCCACCCTGCTGTTATTTATGCTCGTTCTCCTCAGCCGGCCCGCGGCTCAGACGTGATTGATTGGATGATTGCTTTACCTCTCACATCCATCAGGAGCTCTCCCGCTGTTAATCAGCAGCTCGTCTCTCCACACTCACCAACGTCTTCGCTAGCCATCCTCTCGCCTCGCCACTCCGTTAACTAATCTTATTTATCCACTGTCACGGCCCGTGGACAGGTAGTAAAACGGAGCCTGGGCACACAGTGTGGCAGGAGGCTGACAGTAATGTAGTGAGAGCAGATGTTCACAGATTGAGTGACAGCAGCTCTTCATTTACAGTCCTTGATGGAGGCTGAGGTGAGGTCACTGACTAACATTAGTCCTCGTCTGTTGTCTCTTTTGATGTTGATGTGTTTTAAATAGGCCGTGCGGCTTTACAGAACAGCACTGGAAAAGCAGATTTGAAATGCAAGCGAATAAAACTGAGAATCAAATAAGAGATATCTGAAGACCTTTAGCGGTGGTATGCACACTGCCCAGACAATTACACTGCGTAGACTGAAATTAGGTGTTTGACATTTTGGTTTATAAGCATCCTTGGTAGTGATTGATACCTCTGTTATTTCTGTACGGTAAATATTATTACTTCCAGGCTAATTCTTTATATTATAGTTAGTCCTGGCATCTTTGCTGGTTGCCTGGCAACCTCATGGACTGAAGAGAGCCAATGCACCTCTGGCTGTCACAATACTGAAATCTGATTAATTGCGATTAATGATAATATTGTCCATTTTGTCAAGTTTATTCCACCACTGTAGTATAAGTCTAATAATAGCTTAGTTATACACAAACACCTTATGAAGAAGAAAAGGCGTTTGTTGGCGTAGAATTTTAGGACATAAAATGAATTTGCCTTTTGTTAATAGAAATTGAACATTGCAGATATAACGTGACTTAAATATACAAAGGCCGTTTTCGAAATATTGGACCAACTCAGGCCTAACTGCATCCCGTCAAGACGTAATCTGGCCCAAAATCCACCAGTAAAACCACAAAGTGTCATTGTTTTTATATCTTTACTACAGATGAAACAAATATTTTATTGGAAGACAGTTGGTGAGTTTCAGAAATGCTGGGACAGGGGGTAGTTCAACCCCCTGTTTCAAAAGTACAAAACCTAGTCTTTGTATCAAAAGTCTGGCCTGAAGTGATATTAAGTTGAATTCTTCTGTTTCTCTTTTGCTTTTAAAACTGCTTTTAAACTGACTGAATGTGCCTTTTGTATTTTTTTGCAGCACATGCCCCCTCCTCTGCCTAGCAAGACCCCTCCGCCACCTCCTCCCAAGACCACAAGGAAACAGGCCTCCATCGATTCAGGAATTGTACAGTGAACAAAGACGCTGACAGTCGGACCAAACGACACTGACAACACAACAAAAACATCCCCAGTTACCGCGGTTGTTTTTACCCACACATTCCTCGCTCTCTGTCCCAGTTTGACAAGATGAATACCTCACCGCGGCCCGCCCCCTCTTATCCTCATCTGTTTATATTCTTTTCCCTTTTTTTTTTTTTTTTGGTTCTCTTTCCCTTTAAACTTTGCCTTCAGTTTGACGACGGCGCAGTCTGCAGCAGGGAGCATGTTGCACAGATGAGCAGTCACTGAATTTGTCGACGCTGTCTACGAGCAACGCCACTTCAAGACGCTATTGGGACATGAGATTGTGTTCAGACAGATAAGCTTGGACCAACAGCTTTGCAATACTGACCCACTCTCAAGTATATGAGAGCACATAGCTCATTAAAGCATAATTCATATCTCCTTTATTCATATTTCCACTATGTACAGAGGTTTGTATATATGATTTTATTTTATTTCTTTTTTGTATGTGGTTGGATCATGACTCTTTTTGTATTAACGTATCTTTAGATTACGTGGCATTTATATCAAACAAAAAGGGCTTGTAGGTTTGGAATTGACAGGGACTTTATAGACTTGGTATGTGAGAACCTATCACTGATTTTATTGGCAAAACTGGTGTTTTGGAGTGCACATACGACTAACTCCACCACTTTATCATTGTCTAGACCTTGTCCTAGATTGCTGTAACCTTGGATTTCAATAACATTGACTGTTTCCAATTCACTACTGACATGACTTCTGAATAAACTTTCCAATGTATGTATTTTTAAAAAAAAAAAAAAACCCCATCTCAGCCTCATTATTTTGTGTACACCGAGAGGAGCTGAAAATAGATGTGAGTGTTTTCACATTTGAGAAATCCAAAACAAACCGGCAATCTGTACGTGTTCCCTCACTTCAACTAAACACTGAAGAGTAATGAAGCTTTCTGCCTCCGTGATTGACAGCCATCACAACACAGCCGCTTCATTACCAACACAACACAAATGGTGACGCCACCGGATGACTTCTATATAATGCAATCTCATTTCCATAATGTATCTGCTCACAAAGCTATCATTTCTCCTCTCAAAGCTGGAAAGGCCTGGATCTGGATCGTGGCCCATATTTGAAGAATAGTACAGCAGCGCAGTTGAGCCAACAAACCACAGGTGCCAGTTTTGTCTTGCTTCATGCGATCTTAAATTCTGCATTTATGGAAACCGCTGAAGGTCAGACTAAGCCTTCCCTGTTAAATACTGTGGTTTCTTAACTGTGCTGCAGAGTAATAACCCGTCATGCAAAATCATTTAATGGTTTTTCCATTAAATTTTGCTGTTTGAAAACTTGGAAAGTTATAGATTGGGTGTCATAGCTCTCCCATCCTCAACCCTTCTGTGCTTGATGGATTTAATGTATTTTGACTCCAAATGATTGGAGTTTGAACCATTAAGTCACTTTATAATTATCTGTTGTGCTGCAGCTTCAGAATTAATTACAGTTTAATTTGTTTCATAATATGCGCATTAGTTTGCGTGTCAGTGGAAAAACTCATAATGGGAAGTGACAGTTAACAGCAGCGCTTATGACGTGTTGGAGGTTTTAAAAGAAGTCGAAAGCTAATCCTTTTAGCTGCACTTGGCATCTGTCTGCACCTTTTTGATGACGCTATAATCAAAAACTATTCTTTAATCACTTCTACTTCATAATCAGTTTTTCTAAACTGAGAAACTTGTGCTTTTCCCTTTGAAGTGTGGATGGTCTGCATTGGCATCGTTTATCCACCTCAGTGAGACCGAATGACAAAACATGTTACAACACTGAGGAAACCACGAACAAAACAATTACCTGCTTAAAGTCCTGCCATGCTTTTATTCACACTAAACAAACTGTTCTGAATAATACATAAAACCCATGTTTATTCTAAGTCCGAGCCAACAATGGTGAGTTTTGAGCTGCTGCCGTGTCTAAAACACCTGGTAAATACAAACGGAAAGGTCAAAGTTCAAACTATAAAGTTATAAAGGTAACAAACTACACTTAATCAACTACAGGTGTTCCATGGAAACACTATTATACAGTTTGTCCAAACTTGATGAAAAAGTGTAAAAGAATGTGGAAGTGTATCAGTAGTTAGGTTAAAAGGTAATAGAATATTAGTTAAAAAGTGTCCAACTCTGGACACTGACGTTGGAGACTGTTAGCTTATCAGTAGTAAGCTAACTGTAAAATCTTTAAGTTAAGTATTTAACTTAAATATTGATAGAAATAGTTGTGTAATGCTACCTGTTAGCATACTAAGCTGACATGTAAAGCATACAGTAGCTAACATCAGTGTCCACAGTTGGACATTTTTTGCTAACATTTTGTTAAACGTTTATTTATTGGCTATACTGATAAAATGATAATCTTAGCCGTTAGCTTACCAGTAGTAAGCTACACTGTGTATATATTTTGCCTGTTAGCTGTTAACTTAGCATGCTAACATGTAGCATTACACAATCATTTCTATGAATATAGTACAAATTTAACAGAATGTTAGCTAAAAAGTGTCCAACTCTGGACACTGACGTTGGAGACTGTTAGCTTATCAGTAGTAAGCTAACTGTAAAATCTTTAAGTTAAGTATTTAACTTAAATATTGATAGAAATAGTTGTGTAATGCTACCTGTTAGCATACTAAGCTGACATGTAAAGCATACAGTAGCTAACATCAGTGTCCACAGTTGGACATTTTTTGCTAACATTTTGTTAAACGTTTATTTATTGGCTATACTGATAAAATGATAATCTTAGCCGTTAGCTTACCAGTAGTAAGCTACACTGTGTATATATTTTGCCTGTTAGCTGTTAACTTAGCATGCTAACATGTAGCATTGCACAGTCATTTCTATGAATATAGATAATATATATAAAAAGTGTCCAACTCCAGCCACACTGACGTTAGTTACGGTGTATTTTTCTTGTTAACTTACAGGTAGTAAGCTAACTGCTGCCGGTAAGCTAAGTAAGTAACGGCAAGTGTTACACTGAAATGAAAATATGAAGGTCATTTACACCTACATGACACACCAACGAGGTTTCGACAGAATCGCACAACAGCCGTTTCCCGTTTTAGATGTGTTTTCACAGCATGTTGAAACACACTCCGTTCAATGGGTGTAACTGCAGTGAATTCCACAGTGTGCATACCCTCTATACCGCCTTTCGTCTAATTTCACGCGACCTCGTAGTTCAGGATTGTTGAATGGATATGTCTTATTTCTTTTCTTATGTCTTATTTCCAGCTGCGCAGTGGTTCACGGCTGCTGTTGCTCCTTCGTTTTCAGTTCTGTCATTTCATCCTAGCTGGCACATTTCGTAAATGTATTTACAGACCCCGTTGTTCACACCACTAAACCAGCTTGTGGGACCTTTTTAAAGTGTTCGCCCCAGGTGCCTCATATTCCTGTGCTCTCCTTTTCTGCTGACACTTTGTGAGTAGGTGTGAGCCTGAGGAGAAATGCTCAAACTGTAGCATCTGTTGTTTGAAAGTGCTTTCTTTTTTCTTTTTCTTTTTTTTGAAAAAGAAAGTTGGTTTTGTAAAGCTCTCTTGCCCTAATTAGGAACCTTGAAAGACACATCTTTTCCCTTGGAGTTTTATTTGGGAAAAACAATCGCAGGAGACCCCGTGTAACAGCTCATTTGTGGGTTTTGTACCTTGTTTTAGTTTATTAAACACCCCAATACCCTCTCTAAACACCTAAGAATCGATGCTGTTTTGTAATTTTGACTTAAGTAGCAGACTTAGGGGTTCGAATTCATTGGGAAAAAGGATGAGGCAAGGAAAAATCATTCATCCTTTGCTTTCTAATCCATTTCCTTTTGTGTGCCTAAACCAAAACTCCTTCTTTCCTCATATGTATGTGTAACTATTGAAACGGTGAAAATCCATTTAATCCTGGTGGGAACCCATCATTGTGAACATGTTAGCGCTGCAGAGTGCAAGGTACAGCATGTGCACTATAGGTGTCCTTTATTTGATCATACAGTATCTGTCGGGGTGATAAATTGCTCTCCAAACACAAAGAAATGGAGTAGGTAATGTTCAATAAAAATGCAAGTTTTACCATGATACGATTTCATTTTTTCTCCAGTTTTTCTCCACATATTTCCACCTCCCTCTCCTTCTGTAAGGACCATTACCCTTACAACAGTGCAGTACCGTACAGTGCTTAGAATAACAAACACATGATGGTGTTCGTTAAAGCTTTTTTTTTTGTTGTTGTTGTTGTTGTTGTTTTTTCTCTTCTCTCGGCGCTAATGTGCGTTCGACCCGCTGCATGGGAACTCGAAGCTCAAATCGTTGGAATTCATTTCTTTAATTGATTCCATGTAAAACAAAGGGACACAAAATGTGCCACACGAGGAAACGAACAACCATTAATGTCCACTAGCTTTACAACTGCCCCTGAACATTAATCAATGACACACAACCGACTATTCAGCTGCTAAATGCGTCGGAATTCATTTTAATGGCTCTGCATGCTGCTGCGTGGGAGAATACGCCCCAGTTTTACAGTTGATTATATCTTGTATCACTAATGTGGATCAGCAGTGGTGGAAGGAGTACTCAGAAGTTTGACCCAAGTAAAAGTACTAATACCACACTGAGTATTGTGCAGTTAAATGGTCCCTGTCGGTGTTTTATTCATATTACTGCTACATCAATGTGTATGTTTAATTTTGCCGCTGTCGAAGTTTAGGTTTGAGCTGCGATGCGTCACATTCTGTAAGGTCTGTGAGGTCGTCATGTGTATTTGTTGCGTCGCTGTCCTGCGAGAACCACGTTTTCAGCTTTTATTCCAAACAATCGACGTTTTTATTGGACGCGAAGGGGATGCAAAATTGTAAGTGAAGTTTTGAAAACTATAACTATAAAACGCTGTCAGACGAAGTAAAAAGCGCAATATTTGTCTCGGTCTAGAAGTGGAAACAAAGTACCTCAACTTGTACCTAGTGAAAGTACATAGTCACATTCCACCACTGGCACTGATACAGTAAATGTAAAGTAAAAAGTACAATATTTGCCTCTCAAATGCAGTTAAGTACACCTCTCTTGCACGTGAGTAGAGGTACTTTGCACTAGTTGGATGCCATCGAGAAGCTTAAGGCAACTCTGAAGAATTTGTTCCTACAACAACAACCTTCTGCGTTATGGCAGAGATCATGACGCCGAGCGGTGAAAAACATCACTCTGGAAGTTTCTGAAGGCGGAGGGTGACAAAAAAAAAAACCCAAAACGCGGCAAAATACTTTTCTAGGATCTGTGACAAGACGACGCCGAAGTTAAAGATACGCAGGAGAGGCGGCAAACTCTTAAGCGTTGCCGAGTCAGAAAGGAGACATAAATGAAATCCTGAATTACGTGTCAAACGGATGCACTGTAAAAATGATCAAATAAAGAGACAAGCAGATGAGAAAACATGAGGGCAGGAAACAAATTTGAAAAAACAGACAGGAGGCTATTACCGCTGCCAAAGACGCCTCGAATAAATACAGACTTGAGGCGAGTGAATATGTTCACAGTCAGTTATTTGTTTATATATTTATGCTCAATTTAGAATCATTTATAGCTTGGGAATTAAAAAGTTTTTTGGAGTTCTGAATGTTGTGGAGCCATTAAATCCACTCTCGATTTGAAGTTGGAACACAGTAAAACTCCGACGGGGGTACAGGACTTTTTTCTAGTCGCTGTAACTTGGCTGTTGCGTCGCGGCGATAAGTTCATTCTCTCCCAGCTGTGAGGTGGGAATAAAAAGTTTCATCAGCGCCATAATTCACTTATCAAGAATACCCAGTGCACTCGCGATATCTAGCCCTGCAATTGAAAAGGGATAAAGGGTGAAGCATTTCGGCAGTGGTAATATTACATAGTTAACTGGCAGCGATTTCAATAGACTCTCGGTGATTTGTGCTCAGGCATTATGCTTCACCCTCTCTCTCCTCAAAGCATAGGGAAATGCATCACTTAATTGAGAGGATTTCCAGAGGCTTTGTGGGGGGAAGCGGCGAGCTGGTTCCTCTCTCCAGGAGAAATGTATTTACAACACACTCTATCCCCATCTCATTTGTCATTTCAGCCTGGAATAATGTGTATATTTTCCTTCTCTCTTGACACACTTTCATTTGCTTGCAGGCTGCAAATGTGCATGCGTCTCTTTAAATGTCTCCTTCGCATAATGAAAGAGGACAGCGTTTCCATAAATCAACATCCATGCATGCACCCAATCACCGCAGTCTCTCTTTCTAAATAGAAGACAGCTACAAGCACACTCCTTCAATAAACTGAGTTCAGGGTGGATATTTTACTTTTATTAAAGACTCAACATGCAGTGCACATCTTTACACAGTAGCTGGTTAGATCCACAGATTATTGTGATGTAGCTTTAGGGTTATTTGTTTGTTGCCTGCAGAGATTTATGAACTCTTATGTAAGGATCTGACGGGACAAAGAAAACCTTTCTTGGATGCAAACTTCTAAATGTAATGAATCAGGTCAACCAAAGTAGAAAAAAACACTTGTATCTCTAACGGTATCTTCCTGTACGTGCATGTATATTGGATAAATGGCTCCTTGCATCATGTTACTGTTGTTTCTGCTGGAAGTGGAGCTGGTTTGAACTGCTTTATGTCCAGTTTTATAAACTATGACGACAGATAAATCCTCGTCACATGATTAATGGCGCAGGAAAGAAGGAAAAAAACAAAGCTCGGATGCACAAATCTGTTTTCAGTTTTTGGACTTTTTTTCTTTGATAATTGGTGACAAATTGGACGGTTTGGACATTTACTGAAATGAAACCATAATGTTCAGAGGGTGAAGCTGTTATTGATGTGAAACGTGAGACGACTACACTGCTTTTTGTAAGACGTCAGAAGACAGAAAGGATGGAAACCACTTTAACGTCCACCAGTAATCAGAATAACAGTCCAGTCAGAATGAAAACGCCTCATGTAACCACCTCAATCAGAAGACGCTGATCCTGTAAGAAGGATTTTCATGGTGTAAACCTTTGATAATCCGTTGAATTGGAAAATCTTAGCCATGTAAATAATACCCGATCTGGTCATTTCTCTCCGTCTCCTCATGTTTGACCCACGTGAAGGTAACGTCAGGTCACATGACGAGTTTCAGGAAGGGACAGAAACATGGCGGCAGCAACACAAAACTGGTCTGTGGATGTTTGATTGTCGAGCGCCTCAATGGTTGAAAGGGATTTTTCCTCCTCCTCCTCCTCCTCCTCCTCCTTCTTTCTCTTCTTCTGTTCCTCCTCCTCTTCTTCTTCTTCTTCTATTATATTTCTGGCAGAACAAGCAACTACCTGCAACTGAGCATGTAAACTCACGTTTTCATCTTTATCGGCGTCCATTTAAACAGTCCAGTTGGAATCTCTGATCTGAATGATTTCAATCCGTGTCCACGCAACCGCAGCCAATGTGTTGTATTTTAAAAGCTTGTTACGTAATCTGTTGAGTCAAACCCTCATCTTAAAAGTAACTAAAGCTGCCAGACAGAACCTCAAAATTTAAGTCGTAATTTTCAGTCCTGTATTCACCTCAGTTGTACTGACATGGACACAGAAACACCAGAGACCTGGACACAATAAATCCAGTATAATGTCCCGGGTTCCTGTGGGGCCTTCACATGTCAACGTTCAAGATGTTCTGTCCCACTGAAACCTGTTTGAACCAGAAGTAAGGACATTAGCATTTCCATCATGCGTCGTGTGAATCTGTAGCTGCCTGTTGTGTCTCCTCGTGAGCCAACATGTAGCTCCAGCATCAGTCAATAGATGTCAACAGTGACAGTGGAGTGTTGTGTGAAGCTGTCACAGATAGTGTCATGCAGCATCATGAGGCCTCTTTCTATCTCACCAGAGTTGTCACCGTGTGGTTCAGTAAACTGACTCGCTGACTGAAATGTGTTTGATGACACCGCGAATCATGTGGAGAGAACGGGCCTCGTGTTGTGTTATCGCGTTGTGTGAACGTGTGCGTTTCTCTGGGGAGATGCCAAACCAGGCAGTCGTCGCCGAGCCGGTTCAGTCACTCCACTCAATATTACCGCGCGGTTTACTCAAATGTCATTATTGAGTTTGTTTCAGAACACAGTAGTGGGTGAGTCACCGCAGTGGCTCGGAAAACATGGCAAAAACATGCGAAATACGTTTCGCTTTGTGAAAACACAGCGAACATTTTACAAAACGTTTCAGAAAACAGTTGACAAAACACAACCACATCTAAGAAATCCAAATGTTGTTGTGTTTTGACCCTCGGGGCCACCGTAGATTCTCTGAGAACACTGCAGAAACATTTTGCTGTGCTGCACAACATAAACGTCCGTTGCGTGTTTCTGTTCCGACTCCAAATGAGCTGCAGTAAATAGTACTAGAAGTCTAATTAGAGCCCCTGTTAGTGCAGTTTAAAATACCGTATGTTTTTATTCTGTTCCAGTGTGAGATGTTGCCGATAGCAGGGTGTCCTTTGAGGATGTTTCTGAGGTGTAGATAGAGTTTATAGTAAACACCTGCACTGGCAGCGGCAAGCCAGGCTTTTGATTGAACGCTTTAATGCTGTTTTTCTGTACTGCCTCCAACTTTACACTCTCCAGACAGACACTCCATCACTCCCTTATCAAACGCCGCTGTCACAAGCAGCTCTTATAAGCACAGCGAGTAGTCAACACAACACTGTAAAGCACAAGAGAACTGTTGGCGTTTTTAAATCTGAGCCTGTTAGCGTGGATGTTATTTTGTGCTGCATTCAGCACTAAATACAAAATGTACATTCTGTACGCAGGCTTATTATCTCGGTTCGAGGGAGGGAGCCAAGTGGTGGTGATCTATATTAGCTGAGGCTATTATGAAGCCCAGGGTTTTCCCAGGCAGTCAGTGAGATGTGTTGCTAGGAAACATACCTAGAGATCGGGGGTGGAGAACTGGTTTGATGAGGAGGCAGAGTTCCCAGCCAGTTTCAGTCTCACATGGAAATAACTAAAATATGCAATATAGCAATATCCTGAGAGCTGAATTTTTTTGAATTTGTTAATGGAACTTTTCCCTTTGATCTCGTTTTGAGAATCTTCAGAAACGGATAGATTTCCGCCAAGATGACGACTCTTAACTAATACCCCGGTGACTGCCAGGGGCTGTGCACTCCTTGACTGTTAAATGGCAACATTTGATTAATTATTCCTCGCTGTGATCCTCAGATCAGACGCTTTAATCCACTGGCATCGTGTTGACCTTTTCAGAGCAGAATACGTTTATTCTCTGCTATTACAGTGGTATTAGACGTGATACTTTAACCACCAAGGTAAACAATGAACACGTTCAGTGCTGTGGATTTACTGGAGGTGGAGAAAAATCAAACTTTTTCATCAAACTCCTCGGCTTTACTCAAATACTGTATGATTAAAATCAATACACTGATCACACTGTGGATTTTGATATATTTTTGCCTCCCATAAAACTGCACAGCGTGGCTGATGGATGGGTGTTGTGAAGATTTTGGGTTACTGAATAACAGTATGAAGTCTAACGCAATGCTGCCCTCATCTGGATCAGGCAGGTAGTGCAGTCTTCGTTGTTTTCTGTTTACATGGCTAATTAACCCTCTGGTGAGTGTTTATATCATGTTAAAGATCTACGTAATATTCCAGCACCAAGTACATTTACTCAAGTACAAATTTGAGTGACTTGTGCTTTACTTGAGTTTTTACATTTTCTGGTACTTTATACTCATCTCAGAGGGAAAGGCTGTACTTGTTTACTTCACTACTTTTGTCTGACAGCTTTAGTTACTTTTAAGATGAAAGATTTCACACAATGACAAAGTTGTAAAATACGACACATTGCTAAAGATTAAGCCTGAGGTTTCCGACCTTTTTGGGCTCCTGACGTTTTTTTTGTGTCGTCAGCTGAACTCACACATGATTTCATGGGAATAAATCTCACCAAAAATCAAAGACTAGAGAAGAACTGGTGTCGGAACTTTGTTTTTTCTTCTGTCTTCTCCCATTAATCATGTGATGAGACTCAGATTCATCTGGTGCCTCTGTTTTTAAAACTGAATATGAAGCAGTTCGAACCAGCTCCACCTCCAGCAGAAACAACAGGAACATGAGGCAATAATCTAATGGTTGCACATAGTCAACGGGACCAAACCTGTCCTGTTACCTTAAATGTTTAACTACATTTTGCTGCCAATACTTCTGAACTTTTACTTTTAGTGGAGTATTTTTACGTTGCTGTATTTGTACTTTGCCAAGCTGCTTTTCCCAAACTTAGGGTCAGGACCCAACGTGGGAGTAAAATATAAAATATTAATACGATCTGTCAACGAATAAGATATGAAAAAAAGATGTAACAAGATGAAAACGATGGGACAAAACAAGATAAAAATGACGTAAAAGATGCAACAAGACAGAAATGTTGTGAAAGACGTAACAACAAAAACAATGTAAAAGCGAGACTTTGAGACACATTGTTTTGATGGTGGAGGAGTCAGTAAAAATGCAGACATTATGGCAAATCGCGATGTCTTTTTGTATATTTGTATCCTGAGGTCTCAAGCTGTAAAAGTTTGGGAACCACTGCTGTAAGAGATCAGAATACTCTGCCTTCATTCCCGCCATGTAGTAACATGAATTTGCAGTTATTTGTAGACATAAAAATGAAATATCTTAGTTTACAGGGTCTCAGAAAGATGTACTTTCTGTGCGTTGAGTTTTGCATCTTTCCAAGACGAGGGCGCAGCGAGCAGAGTTAAATTTACCTCTTTGCGGCTGATAGCGAACGCGGCACAGTGATTTTGCCTCGAGCTGAGAGGTAGCATCTGATCTCTCCGAGGATGTAATCAGGAGCAGAGGTGTAAATCTGTCCAGAAAAGGACAGAATTAAGCTAATGCAGCCAGCAGCAGCGAGGCAGAAGGCCAGACAGGTTGTATTTCTTCCTCAGTCGGTGTGCTGTCCATGGGGATGGCTCCTTAGCTGCTGTGGAAAGACAACCAGGGCCAAACAGCAGTTGGTGAAGGGGTGGACTATACATTGAAGAATGTCTAATTACTAAGAAACCGATTCTCTGCATTGGGCCTTGCAGGAGAAAGAATACCTTTAGATCTATTCACTCAAGTTTAAATTTGAATAAGCCTACTGTCTGACCCCGCCTGACTCTCCACATACTTTTATTTCCTGGCCAATAAAAACTCGAAATCATTATGATTCTTCTATCTCTGTGTGCCTCATAGTTATTTTTAACAATTTCTTGCATTATACAAAAGTTAAATAATGGTTTAAAGTGTCGTATTCTTCTAGTCCCTGTTTGGGGGGGGGGGGGGGGGGGG
>JAPQRN010000012.1:19952137-19966364 GCA_037367275.1 Coranthus polyacanthus
ACACACTCACACACACACACACACACACACACACTCACGCACACACACACACACACACACACGCACACGCACACACACACACACACACACGCACGCACACACACGCACACACACACACACACACACACACGCACACGCACGCACTGGACTTGTTTGAATTATTACTTGACAATGACATGGAGGCTTGTGGTTACCACGTTGAGCCACATTTGACATCTTTGAACTTAATCTGAGAGAAAATCCAATAAAATCCAAAATAGTGATCGATTGTTCATTCAACACAGAAGCACCAAGTCTTTGCTGACGAACAAAACCTAATCTTTTAACCGGTCATGAAAACCAAAATGAAATACCTTATATCTTATCATTTACAGCAGATCATAATTCCTAAATAATCCCAATGTTTTCCCATATTGTACTGGACTGGCTGTAATTTCTCTCCCACAAGATACAAACATTCCTGTAAGGAATAGTATTGATTTATGGATTGACTCTTTGTTTTTGCAGTGGTGGAATGTAACTAAGTACATTTACTCTAAGTTTGAGACGCTGTTTCCATTTTAGGCTGATTTTCCACCACATCTCAGTGGCAAACGTGATTTTTTACGCCACTACATTTATTACAAGTAGCTTCAGTGACTTGTTACTTTTCAGATTCGTACTAATATTATAAAATAAAAGTCATCCAGTAAATGATGATGTATTATTACAGATTAAGCTACATGACAGGTCATACAGTAAATAAACTGAGCCGCTACACGAACACATTCATACATCCAGAATTATAACCCGGTTTTATTGTGAAATAATCCACTCTCTGCTTTTGCTTTTGCTACTTTATGTTCTCTTTATACTAATGCTTTTGTACTTCTACTTCAGTAAGGTTTTGAATGCACTACTTTTACTTGTAACAGGATACATTACAGGATACACACATGTACATTAGAACATTTCATGAGGCCATAATCTATGTTTATATGGAATAAACTGATCTAAAGCTGTGAGGAGGTTTGTGGCTCTTGCTTGAATTATTTCAGACTCCAACGTCCAGTCAGCAGTAATTAGCCGTGCTCGGTGTTAGACACCTAACAGGTTGTGTTGTTTTCATGTGGGGGTTAAATGCCACTTCCCCCCCGCGGAGCCCACTGTGCGCCGCTGCCGTACAGCCTGTGGTCGGGACAACACCTTGGAGCCAAACAATTACACCAAGGTCATGGAGAAGAGGAATGTTCTGCCGATTAGTGCAGGAGTCCAGCAGCAACCTGCAGGGCCCGTGACAACAGACCTGAACAGAGACCACGTAAGAACTTCACATCCAAAAAGGACTCGTTGGATCCGAGCTGAGATTAGAAGGTGTTGGGGAGTTTGAAGCACATCACGAGAAATATATGAAGGAGAAAATAAATGTGACCTTACAGACAACTGTGTGTATTAAGGACGAGGTTTTAACGACCCTTAGGGCGTCTGGAGGGCTGTCTGATTTCCTCAATCGAAACTTGGAACATTTGCCTCTTTGCTTATTGTCAGGAGCCGCAGTAGAAACTCTCGGGTTGTTGTTCTTTGTGGCCTAATAAATTAAAATGCAAGACGTCTTATGTCACATCTTTTCACGTGAAGTCGTATTATTAAAGGAAGATATTGGCCTTTTTATTTCATTTCCAAAGCTGAACCATCACTATTTTAAAAATTAAAATCTATTTTCTTTTCTTTTGTCTTCCTTCTTTTCTTCCTTTATCCCGTGTGTTTTTACACTTTGCCTTCTTCGTGTCATTTCAAACCTGTTGAACGCGTTGATTTCCTCCATAATTTGGCACATTTTGCAGCGATTTGTGTCATAACATTTTTTTAATCAAAAATAAAGATTTATCTGGGTCACGAGGCTGCTGAAGTGTAGTGTTTTTTTCCACGAGTCTCTTGTTGACACTAAACCAGCGGCACTTGTTAAGTGTTTATTGCAAACGAATTTCTTTTAGGAGAAGGTGGCTCTTCTCTCACGTCAGTCCTGTTTGTTTGGGTTTGACACTGTCTTGCAAATAGTTCAGCGAGTTCAAACACTGTGATGACTACGGGTCATTGTACTAACTCGAATAATGCTTTTATTGCCTTTACTTAATGTGTGCCGTTGTGAATGTAATACAACCTATTTGTGGATTTAAAATACATGTAAATGTCCTGAAACCATCTGTCAGTAACACATACTTTGAAAAGGGAAATTATCTTCTATTATCTTCTTCAAATTCACGAATGTTGGGCTTCAACCTAAAAACCACAGTTCGCGACAAACAACTCGTCTTAAAAAGAAATTGTAAAAATCCTTTTTTTATATAAATCATCATTGTTCAGGACAAAGATTGAAACTGGTAATCTTCAGTTAACTATATTTAAAACATTTAACAAATCGCTTCATGTCACATAGTTTCATAAGTTTTGTAAGAATTCAGATAGAACGTTTCGTGCGTAATTACGCACGGGTGAAGTTAGATTAACATGCTTTAATGGGATGAAAGTAACACAGTGCTCAGTATTTGTCGCTCCGGGTCAGTATCGGTGATCACTGATAGTGAGATAGAGACAATACAACTGCTTTTCTGTAGCAAGACAGAGAAGAGGGGTGTGAACTGCCCAGAAGTTTTCTTCAATGGGCTACCTGGAGAGGCTGCGGGCGCTGCGTATAAATACTCCTCCCTCAGAGGATGAGTTCAGTCCTGAGGGAGAGACACTGAGACGACATTAGGTTTTTGGGAATCTGGTTGGGGCGGATTATGAACGCTTTTGGACACCAACCACCTAACCAGCAGACCAGCCCCATTCAGCACCACAGCGCTCAGGAGCTCCTGGACATGGCCGTGTACTGCGACAACTACGGGGTGTACCAGCAGAACCTCCACCACCACCACCACACACAGAGGCCACCGACGCACCCGTCCAGCTACGGCCTCGGAGACTACACCTCCCCGTCCACGAACCCGTACCTATGGCTGAACGGACCCGGCATCAACTCCTCTCCTTATCTTCCTGGGAACAACGGCTCCTCTTATATACAGTCTGGATACGGGTCGAACCAGAGGCAGTTCTTGCCGCCTCCCACCGGGTTCGGTGGAGCTGATCTGGGCTGGCTGTCCATATCCAGCCAGCAGGAACTCTTCAAGATGGTTAGGCCACCTTACTCTTACTCGGCACTGATCGCGATGGCCATACAAAACGCAACAGACAAAAAGTTGACTCTGAGTCAGATCTACCAGTACGTTGCTGATAACTTTCCGTTCTACAAGAAGAGCAAAGCTGGATGGCAGAACTCAATCCGCCACAACCTGTCACTGAACGACTGTTTCAAGAAAGTGGCACGTGATGAGGATGATCCCGGTGAGTTTTTCTCATATTTTGCAAATGTATAGTGATACGTCTCGATTAGACCTTTATGTTTCCTTATAGTTCATAATTCTAAAGTGTTTTCTTCAGGATTTGTCAAATTGTGCCATAAAGATGCTGCTGTTTAAGTGGAGTCTTTCAGTTCACTGTCATTTAACTTTTTTAAGATAAAGTTTAAAGCTGCAACTGGTCTAGCAAACTTAGTCTTAACGTTTTATGTTTTTTATAGGAAAGGGAAACTACTGGACTCTGGATCCCAACTGTGAGAAGATGTTCGACAACGGAAACTTCAGGAGAAAGAGAAAAAGGAGATCTGACATTAGCGGAGCTGACAGCACATCCCTCCCCGTCAAGTCCGAAGACGGGCCGCACAAGCTCTCCGACACCGCCAGCCTCCTGAGCTCGTCCCCGCCCAGCCTGCACGGATCCCCGGCCTCCACGGAGCCCAAGTCGTCCCCGTCCCCATCCGCGGAACACAGCCCGTGTTTCAGCAGCTTCGTGTCAAGCGTCAACTCGCTTCTGTCGGGGAGCGCCGACGGCCCCAGGGGCGGCGGCGGCGGCGGGGAGCGGGACTTCGGCTCCGGGCATCTCGGGGGACTGCCTCAGACAACCAGAGAGGGCATGTCAGGACCGGGCTCCTACTCGCCCACTTTAATCTCTCCTCTGAACTCTGACAACAACAGAATGAACTACTATACATCAGTACAGAGCCTTTCCAACCAGTTTAGTGTCAATAACCTCATATACAGTCGGGAAGGGACTGAGGTGTAAACTGTCCCGGGATGGTTGCGGAAAAATTAATTTATCCTACACATTTCTTAAGCGTCCTAGTGTTTCCAGTTATTACTCTTTTTTGTTTGTTTGTTTAAGGCCTCAGTGTCATATTATCACTGGAACAGAAGTGGTCATTTTCTCACACTAACCCTTCTGGGAAAACAAATCAAACGTTCCCTGTTTCACTGTATTAGGCTCGAATATCTATGGCATTAAATAAACGGGATGTTTATTTGTAAAAGTCACAAAACTCCAGTTGAAGTGCTTTTTTTTCCTCCTCTCCTCATAATTCTATTGTATCTGTTCGGTTTGAACACGTATGTACAGAAATTATTTTTCATAAGAAGAAACGTGATTTGTATTTTAGAATAAAATGTCGTTTCGTGTTTTATTTAAACTCTTGCTGATGTTTGAATAAAGGTCATTTATTTTGAACTCCATTAGGCTTCTGTGTCACTTTCCTCCATCGTTACATCACTTTTTACTCCTTGGGTAAACAAATGAAGGATGGGTTTTTTTTAAATCTTTATATCAAATTAAATCAACTCTTGTTAGGTTTGTTTCCTTCTCTTTCCTCTTTGTATACGCGTCTGTTCGGTGAAGACTTGAGTTTCCTATAGGGTTAATATCGAAAAGAACAGCACATTTTATTCTGTAATTGCACAATATTGTACCCACATAATACATTTTTTCCTTCTTCTTTCTTCACTGGGCTTTTTTGAGTTTGCTTTCACGCAAACTCAAAAAAAGGGCCTTCAAACGTTCAGATGAAGTCGTTTTGGTTTAACTAAGTGATAAATAAACCGGTTGAAATGCCTTAGAGCCTGTCAGAAAATCTGAAGTCAAGTGGCTGTAAGCGGTAAAGTGTGTGAGACAGAGACATTTTCCGCTTGTCACTTCCAATCGGCCCATTTCAACAAGCAATCAGACCTTTAACTTACTTCCACATGGTTCAGGAGTTCAGCTTTTCGTCTGGGCTGGATCTCACTCAGACTGTGCCTGTTTGGCGTTAACCTGTTTGCTGAATATCCCACCTGTCTCCATCTATTCCCGAAGTCTTGTCACGCAAAAACGCGCGTCGTTTCGTGCGTGAATCCCCTTTAGTGGGGTGTGTGTTCGTGTGTGTGTGTGTGTGTGTGTGTGTGTGTGTGTGTGTGTGTGTGTGTGTGTGTGTGTGTGTGGAAGAGCATCCGCTGAACAAACGACGCGAGAGTTCAGCGGTATGTAATGTGCTTTTTGTTGTGATGCTGACCCAGGGGAGGAAAAAAAATATGAAATATCCCAAACCAGTGTGGAAACGTTGAAGTGATTTAACACCCTGCTCAAGTCTTATTTAGAAACACTATGGATACGCACGGAATCAAAGCCTGTAAATAAAAAGAAACACCTCTTAATTGGTTGATAATTGAATTCACTCAGGCGATCTGTGGTCTGGAATAAAAGGAAAATTAATTGACAAGACTTTCGTGCCCCTTGTTGGAACACAATGGACGCTGGCAATTCAAGAGATCCCCTCCTGGGCTCAAATGAAAATATTGCGATCTGAAGATCTGGGAACAAATTATCTCCCTCAGGCCACATTTTGCTCTATTATCTGTGGAGCAGGGCCACGGATCAGACAAAGAGGATTTTTGTCATTCAGAAGCAGGTTCTCACAGCAACAAGTTTTCTGTTGAAATCATCGTCACATCCAGTGAATAGAGAATAACGCTCACAATCTGAAGCCTTTTACTTCTTATTACTGTCATTTCCTGGACCTTCGATATAGTTTTTATTTTTTAAAAACCGTGTAAATCACCATGGATGCTTTAAATCAACAGTAGTTCGGCCGATCGTGAGTTTTTTTAAAGGCCGATATAATGATGGTTTGCAGCAGGAAAAAGCCGATCATGGTCCGATCGAGAAATTGGTTTTTTTTTAAGTGAACGTCAAGCTCAAAGTAATTAATCAATAAATCTGAAACTGAACATCAAAGTATCAGTAAAAACTCTAGGTGGGGCTGATTTTTGTTTTTTGAGTTATTATATATATGTATATTCCTTCAAAGTGAGCCGCTATCGGAGCCAGTTTTTGCCGATACCGATAGTTTGTAAAACACCCTACCAGCAATAAAAGCACTACATTATTGTATGGTTATATATTAAAGTACAGCCTCTAAGTGTGCTTTCCAAGTTCGATTTATCTCAGTCCTCTCAGATCTCCAAACTGTAACGCTCCAGTGCCCCGTGCCTGAAGGGCATATTGACCCGACCCACATGAATACGAGTCAGGCCTCCAAGCCTCTCCTCTACCTGCTTCAGGGGCCCTCGTGGCTCCAGGTCTCCTACAGGCACAAGCCCAGCAGAATAAGTCTGCATAAGGGTGGCCCCGGTGCTAACACATGCCTAGTGGGCTAAACCCATAATGACGGGGTTTCATCCTCAAAGGGTCATCCCTCCAAAGGCGAGGTTGGCTCATAATTGAAGGAGACAGAGTTCCAGAACTGGATTATTTTAATCCTCTTTATCTTTAGATACACCGGCGAGTCATTCAATGCCAATGCAGGGACGGGTGTTTCCTTAAAGTGTATCATCTGCACTGACTGACAGTACAAGTACATTACAAAGAGAATAACAACGGTAGAAGAAGTATTCAGGTCTTGTACTTTGAAGTATTAACAGCAAATTTGAAAAGCATGTGCAGTAAAATGGTCCCTGTCGATGTTTTACTATTATATATTATGTTTTTGATTCATTTTGCTGCTGTACATGTTTAATGTTGATCTACTTTACAAACTGTTCGTAGTTTAATCTACAGCAACGCTTCATATTCTATCAACTGTCTATTCCTAAACTTTTTTAGCTTCAGACTCAAAAAATCTATTTTATGTCTATTTTATGGATCCAAATTTTCAAAAAGACACCATGAATGACCATAATGTCTGCATTTTTGAAAGTCTCTCTTTTACATCCTTTTGTCTTGTGTCTTTTACGTCAGTTTCATCTTGTTACGTGTTTTTTTTAAACGTCTTGTTATGTCTTTTTCATTGACTTTATGTACGTTTTCAGCTTTGCGACGACGCGTTTTCCAGTGAGTTCATTAAGACGGAGGAGAATTTTCTCAACTCGTAAACTCATTTTGGAGATACGTGGTTTTGATTGGACAGGAAGGGGATGAAAAAGAGTCAAAAGAGCCTCTGAGATGTAGTGGAGTAGAAGTACGAGTTCCTTGTGTACTTAAGTACTTGAGTTACATCCCACCTCTGGAGAGTAAATATATAGCAAATACATGAAGATGGCTGCCGTGTTGCTTAGATTTAGAATTTCATGGCATTCAGACATCAGAATCAGTAAGTCGTGAGGAAGATCTGTCAGTCTCTCGGGACCTGGAGGCATGTGTGTCCGTTCGACATGAGCTCGAATGACGAATCACCGACGGATGAAGTCGCACTCTGTAAACGAACTCTCAGTGGCTGAGGAAGATCTCCTCGACCGGTGAACATTTAGAACAAGACCTCCTCAACCGCCACCACACCTAAAACTTGTTTTAAAATGTACCTGCAGATGTCAGATTGCCATTCTTTAATATACTGTAGAGACGTAAAGACTAAATTGCGCTTTGTTAATCAATCAGAATTTCAAATAGAGGGATGTGTTCGGGGCCTAATAATTCTTCACAGCCCATATAACACGACCTTACAGACAAATCCGAGGGATAATCTGAAAGGGGAAACTCTCCGTCTGACCCCAGTGAAGAACATGATACGTCGGCCGGAGGGGGGGGCTGATTACAGTCTGGATCTACCCTGAAATTTCACATCTGTTTGTAGCAGTCAGTGGGCATTATAGGGATAATTTCTTATATTACAGCTCAATCTCTTGAGGAAGTTAAATATTTAAGAGAACAATATGATGACAGCTTCTGGGGAACCCGCTATAGGGCTTCAAGGAGGGGAACCTCTCTGCACTGCACTTTAAAAGGACTTGTGTGCACCTGATAGCTGAGGATAATGTCTATCAATTGGCATGACCTGATTCGGTTTCATCATCCCCCATCCGAGGGCCATAAAAGGCCTAACGTATGGGCCAATAACGGCATGGGATCCGCGCTCCGGACAAGCAGCCATATGGGTTATTTTATACAGAACAAGAGCCATCAAAGTGTAAATTGCTCGGTTGTTGGAGCATGTGAAAAACGCAGACTCACCGCCTCTTTAACCACTTGTCATTCTCTTCACTTCACATTGAGTTATTTGTCTTTATTTTATTTCTGTTTTGCCTTAAATTTTACATCCATAGAGAGAAGATGGAGTTAGTATCAAGTTAAAAAGTATGAAAGTGAGTTAGTAAAAGCAAAAAAACTACAGTAAAGCAAAAGTACAGAAGTATTACTTTAAAGTGTCCAAAGTAAAATGAGTCATTTTGCCCAATGGTTCCTTTCAAAAGTCTTTTATTGTTATAAAACACTTTGTCACAGTCAAATACACATAGAAGCATTTTCATATTATAGTTTTCAAAGTGGAGCCAATTTTAGACACTTCGTAGGTAAATTAGTACAAATATAATAGCTTTTATCTATTCAGAACCTTTGTGTGAAGTGCTTTGACAAAGGAAACGGACACAGAGCGACAAAAAGATGCACAGTGAGAGACAGAGGTTGAAGACAGGAAACGCAAGAGACGTCACAGAATAAAAGCAATGAAAGCAATAAAAGATTAAAGTTGATAAAAGATGACGAATGACGACGAATGACGACATCACGTCACAAAGTAAAAGAATCACAAAAACATAGTGTATGTGTATAAGCACATCGAATGTTTTCTATGTAAAGAGTAACAATAAATACAGAGCAGTTAAGTATCCAGTAAATTATAAGTACCTCAAATCAAAACATGGCATAAAGTAAAGGATTGACTGCTATCGTTTCTAAGAACAACACATTCTTTCATAGAATTCAGAAATCTTCCCACAGCGTTACATTGTTTTCACGTGTCGTTGCGATGAGGCTTCCCAGGAGATAAAGGCTCATTTGAATACCAAGACCAGGAGTTATTGGTGAACCCAGGAAGGGCAGCAGCTTCAGAGGCCGTAAGGCTTCCCAGCCGAGGAACCTGCTGAAAGAGTCAAAGAGATACAAGGATTAACGGACTAGAACGAGTCCCAGTAAATCCACAGCCAGAGCCTGTCTTCACATCGCTCCGTCTGGAAAACCTATCCCCAAAACAATGTAACTTATCCCCCACTCACTCTATTGCTGGAATATATTTTGACAAAGTCTTTGTTCTCACATTAGTGAACTGTAGGCAGATCATTCTTTATCCGTGACCTTTGTCATAACAAACCATGGCAGTGGTTTTACACACCGCTGAGAAGCCAGAGAAAGACGTTCACATCATCCACGCTGACGTCTGTGACACGCTATGGGTCAGAATGACTCATTTACAGCCAACGCACTGTGATAAATAAGACACGTTTCTGAATTAAGGAGTATTTTAAAAGAAAAACTGAATTTACAATCACATGAAGATCTTTAAACTGTTGTTTCAAAAAACGGACAAACACATCTTTCACATTACAAACACTGTTTATTGTTTATTACTACTGTATGATAATTACAATGCAGTGACAGTCGTCTAATAGATCTGTGTGAGAATATATATTTTGGAATAAATTTTAAAGAGAAAACCTTTTTAGAGAGTTTTAATTGATGAGCAAAAAGGCCTCTTGATTTTAATCACAAGTCGACCTGTAAAATGTCATCGTTAACTATTAAATTCATCAACAATGAACAAATATTTTGCTAATTGATCATCGATCTGAGTCATTTTTTAAGGAAAAAAGTAAATATTGTCTGATTTCAGCTCCTTAAATGTGAATATTTTCGGGTTTCTTTCCTCCTCTGTGACAATAAACTGAATCTCTTTGGATTCTGGACCATGTGAGGATGTCGCTTTTTCACCATTTTCTGACGTTTTATAGACCAAGCAGTTCATCGAGAAAATAACCGACAATGAAAATAACCGTTAGTTGCAGCCCCGGTGCAAATATAACTGTCTTTCACGAGACAAATGCTGCTTTATTTCTCATAACCGTAGTATAATATCCAATACTTCTCCAAAAACTCGGCATTGAACCGAGACTTGGAATCTTATATTCAGCTGTAAAGTCTAACTGATCTTGTTTTAATACATACACAACATATTTGTTATATGTTATTTTAGTTATTTTTCCTACTGTCAGAGACACTGATCTCAATACAGCGAAAGGCTTCTCATAAGCTCTCCAATAAATCTGCAGCCATTCATCACCTTCATGAAATTCCAAACCGTGACCTTATGAGAACAACATCCAGGGTTCATGGAACATCAATTTCTATGTGCAGTGCAGCAGAACAAATATCTGAGTAACGGCCAATATGTAATCATTTTAGCTCGGTTCAGGGACCACTTTAAGTCTCGCGCATGATAATGGTGTGTTTGACCTGGCAAAAAAAAAAAATCCCCCCCTGCAGCGGCGTACGAATAGAAAAACTGAAACGCACTTAGAGGAAACATTAACAATTCAAATGAGATGGATGTAAACACGGTGCAGCCACAGTGTTAACATCTATGACGAAATAAGCATGTGTTGTGATCCTAAAGCCTCGCAGTGATACCACCCTGAATGCAACACCTGCAAGCTGTCAGTACCTGCTCTTCACAGACAGGAAGTGGTGACAGATGACAGAGGAAGTAGCTACCCAGAGGGGATCCATTTTACCCAGCGCTATCTGGACTTCTGGTGGCGAGACGGAAGTGAAGATATCATTCTCTACTCTGGGGACCCTGAAAATAGCTACCTCTGTGCAACTTGTCAGTCGTTGTCAGACGTTCTAAAGGAAGGTGTCTCTCGGTGTGAATGAGACATCGCATGAAGTTCCTGTTGTCAAAAGACGCAGCCCACCTGGTTTGTACTTTGAGAAACGGCTAAATGTGAAGCATTCGTGAACAGATGTGGGAGTTTGCGGCACAAGGATCGCTTGTTTGTGATTTTTCTTTGAATGTTTTTTTGCCTGCTCCCACAAAGCGCCGTGTGACGCCGGTGCATCTGCCCTGAGGAATTCACTGCCCCCCCCCCCTCCGTCTCTCCACCCCGAAAACAACACTCCCCGGCCTCTAATGAGACCCCCTACCTTCTCCCTCTATTATGAGAGATGCATACCAATAGAGAGACAGGAGAGGGGAGACAGACCGGGCCTCGCAGATCTCTCCGCCCCTCCCCGGCCTGAACCATCAAACGCACCCCTCACCGGGAGTCAAATAATGGGCCTGATCAACATTTAACCAAGTTTTCACCATGTAAGCTGCAGATGATCTGTGGCTGAAGGCTGTAAATGGTCAGCCTTTCAAAAGAGACAGGCGAGCCCCCCTTCAGATGCTCCTTTTGTGTTTGGCCACTAATCCTAACCTGCACTTCAAGGCCCGGGTTCACTAGTGAGGCAGCTGCTCTCATCTCAAAGAGAGGCAGCACTTTGAAACGTCTTTAATCAAGAAGCCATTAGCTTATCACGGTAAAGGAATGATAAGCTAATCACCAGTGGAATGTAACTGAGTACCGTACCTGAGGCGAATTTATTTCACTTGAGCGTCTCCATTTTATGCAACTTTATACTTTTACTAGAGCTTTAGATACTTTCAAGATGAAGATTTGAGGAAATGTCTCCAACAATGTCTTTTGTTCTTTCATGTTTCTTTTATAAGTTTAAAAATTCTCCTCCTTCCTAAGCTACGTAAACACCTTCAAAACCCGTACTTTTACTTATTTAAGGTCTGAATGCAACACTTTTACTTGCAGTGAGTATTTTCACAGCGTGGTGTCGGTACTTTTACTTCAGTAAAGGATCTGAATACGTCGCTGCCTTTAGAGCAGTGTTTCCCCTTTTCAAAAAATGTCAAATCGTAAAACTATAAATGATTAGAAGAAGTGAATTTGTGCAAGTTTCTGCAGAGAAACACGTTCGATAAATGACAACTTTGTTTTATGAACGTGAAAACTTCTATGTGGCAAAAGTAACAGGCTCTCATTTTTTCCGCTTCTCATCAGTAAAACTAAAAGAACGTTACAAGCACGGTTATCAGAACAGTTTTTTTTAATGCTTGAAACACAAATGTATTTGGTGATTGAAATAAACTATCTCGCGACCCAACCAGTGTGTCTTTAATTACTCCACAATCGTAATTTCATTCTCTTTCCGCAGAATGATTTCTGTTTCAGCACAGTGTAAGAATACAGACCAGGCGTGTGGTTCCATCTTTTTTCATTTCTTGAACTATTTTAGGACTAGAGCGATGCCTTGTGACTAGAATCGGCCTCGTTTGTGCGGCAGCAGCTCAGGAAACAGAAAGGGGATGCTTATTTGCCCGACAAGCGTTCAAATAAACATCAGCGCAAAAGCAAGTGCTGTGTGTTGACTCTGGTATTGGAGTCTATCAACCCCAAACAGCTTGTGTGTCAACTATAAACACAAGACATGCACCCTGTCTAGGAAAAAAAAAAACAGGCTTCCAGGCTCGGAGCTGTGGCTGCTGCTAACACTGGGAGTCGCGCTCAGTCTGTTTGTTACTCATGCTCTGTTTCGCGATAAAAAAACAAGAAAGTGTTGTGTCGCTCCAGCCCACCGAACGGCGGCCTGTCCCCTTTTGTCATGTGACGGCATTCCACTGCTGTGACATAATTCAGGATGCAAATGCACACGTGTGCCCATGCGTTCATGTGTGTGGCGGATGCTGACAGCACCGCCGAGAGGCCGACGTCATCCACACGAGTGCGCCGACATGCCCCCACTTGACAAAAGGGGCCTGTTTTATTCACCGTGAGGGAAAATAGGTTTTTACAAGCCTCGGATAATCTGAGGCACACAAAGGCATAATTAAAGCAAGAGGGAAGCCCTGTACTTAGCCTGAGAAATAGAGATGGTGTTCAGATTGTCGTGTGAATTACAGGGGTACTATTAATGCTCATGTGTTTACTTACATTACCGGTAATTTAAAGCACAAAGAGATAGATGGGCTCGCTCAAGAAAGAGGTTCTTTTTGGCTCCACTGAACCCAGTGAGACATCACATTAAACTGCAAAGATAAAGCGTCCAGAGTGGGAGCAAAGCGTACAAATCTTCAAAATGATAAAATCCAGGCTTCGGAAAGACAGTCATTTGCTTTTGTTGAAAACGTAGCGAAAATCTAATAAGGTTTTGCAGTTTTCCAGATATCGAACAGTGTCCCCTTCAGCTGTGATTTAAAGAGCCTTGTTTTGTTTTTTTAACCCCTACCGTTCCCGGCATGAAGCAGCTTTTTAAACCCATGACAACGACAAGGAAGGAGTCAGAGGTGGAAGAAGTGTTCAGATACTTTCCTTATAGATAAAGCATCGAGATGCTAGTGCAGGGATGGGTGTTTCCTGAAAAGTGCGTCACCTGCTCCACCTGCAGTGAGTTTTACTGACAGTATAAACATGTTACAGAGAGAATAACAGCGGTGAAGGACGGATCTCGTACTTTAAAGTACTGATACCACTGTTTTTTATTCATTTTACTGCTCTACATGTTTAAGGTTGAGCTCATTTGAACTACTTTATAAAGTGTTGGTCGTTTAATCTACATCGATGCATCATGTTCTACAAGAACCTGTGAGAACCACGTATCTCCAAAAAAAAAGTCAAAAAATCGACTTTTCACAAGCTCAGAAAAACAGGCCTGTTTCCAGATTTGTGACGATGCATTTTCCATCGAATCCAAATCAAAGAGGGTTTTTAAAGAGTTTATTTAACTTGAGAAGGGGGAGAATTTTTAAACTACACCCATAAAGGACCACGTCATCCTTGAGTTTATCACAAAAATTCAAAATCAACACATTTGGAGATATGTGGTTTTCACTGGACAGGAAGAGGAAAAAATGGAATATGAAAAGTAACTAAAACTTTAGTTCCTTGGAGTTAAAAGTACAATATTTCCCTCTAAGATGTAGCTGCATAGAATGTAAATACTCAGTACCTTACATTTTAAATGCAGTAATGAGTAAAAGTACTACTTTACATATATATATATATACGTATATATATATATATATATA
>JAPQRN010000012.1:19972139-19988479 GCA_037367275.1 Coranthus polyacanthus
CATCAGCGATACCGATCTTTTCCTGACCTTTATATCATATTAGTTCATAGTTAAATTTCCGTAACCGTCTCTCTCTCATGTCGCCACGCGTCTCCACTTCCTGTATCCGTCATTTCACATTAAAAGCCTCTGCAGTGTCGTGGCGACCTCATGATACAGTATTTTAAAATTCTGAATCTATTGCCGCTGCTGCAAAAATGTCTATAAAGGAAACCCTGTAGTGTTCAGCAGTCCTCACTCATCTATTTGAAAGAAAGTTAAAGTTGTTCAGTAGACAAGAGGGGACAACCGCAATAGTAAACTATAAAGAATGTATATTACCCAGACAAATAAGTCAGTGTCGAGGAAATAAATCTGACCCATCAATGTTGCCTCGAGTTATTTATCAATCTTCAGGGGCTGAATTTATCACTGTGGTATCGCAGCAAAGCCTTTTAAAAATGTAACATTATCTTGAATCAGCAGTCTCACTGTGTATGAGAGGAAAATCAATGGTGTCGCAGCTTGAGTACGACTTGTCATCCATCAGTCCGTCGGCCGACTGAAGCCGCTGCTGCAGATGATGTGCTGAATGGCCAATTTCCTGTTACCTGTTAGAGACGGAGCACCACAGCGAGGCTTCTCCCTCGGATCTCCGGATCACGACTTCCCTCTGGGTTGAAGCAGGAAAAAAGATTAAAACACAAACCATTTGCATCTGTAATATCTGAGCCTCTGGAACAGTCTGCGATCTAAGGAAGAAACGCTGTTTTTGATATAGTTTGAAGAGTGACAGGCGGTAATGCTGTGCCCTGGGGAGTGAAACGCACAACCTGCCTGCGGTTAAGAGATGTAATTCCATCACAACTTATATTTTTAGAAGTAAATCTAAATTGTGGTCAATCCGTTGCCACCAGAGCTCCATATCTGATCCTTTTGCCCTCCAAGCTGCAGCAAGTGGCCTTCAGTGTGGCTCAGGTTACATGTCAGGCGATCATGCAGCAGAGTATTTACCCAGTATTTACATGGCTGCTTCCTGGAAGGAGGGCAGGGTGGGTAGGGTGACAGTTCCTCCGCCTGATGACTAGATTACAGTATTTACTCGTGCACAGCCCGGCCTGCAGATCTGCTCGAGTGATGCCTTTGAAGAGAACGATACGAAGAGGTTTGAGAAGTTTTATTTCAGGCGTGGCCGGCCGCCGCTCCTGAGCGCAGTGGATGCCGCTCTCCAAATCATCCATATCCTGTTGATTTAAGTTTACAGGGCGTTCTTCCTATGAGCTCCTGCTTCCTGTCCCGCGCATACTTTGTTCCATGCAGTATGAGGGTGTCGTGTCATGTCCGCAGTTCAGTGTGGATTTCTGATGTCATAACTTTGAGGCTTTTAAGTTTATTTCTGCCCGTGTTTGTCTTTTTCTGTTGTTGTGTAACTGACGTGGACGTGGGGTAGAGCTGCTGGGTCACGCGGCCAAAAATGTCACCACGATAAGGATGTTCATGTCAGTCGATGTTAATAATTATCACGATAAACGTCCAGTCATTATTTGTTTCAAGGTTAAAGGCTGACTTTGGTCGTGAGTGAAAGGTGAAGAAACCGGACGAGTGTTTGCGGTTTGAAGTTATTTGTAAAAGACGAAACAAGACGAAAACGATGAAAACGATGTAAAAGACAATGAAATGACAATGAAAGAAAATGTTGTAAAAGATGCCAAACAGCAGAACATTTCACATTAACATTAAAAACTATTATAATGCTAAAATGTGTGTTCAACAGAAAAAATATATGAGAAAAATTACGTAAAACAGCAAAACATTGAAACCTTTTAGCTGAGAATAAACCCTAAATGAATATCACCATAAATATAATTATCACAATATAAAATATATCACGATAATGTTAGTTATCGTGTTATCGGCCGAACTTAATGTATAACTCAAGTACTCACTGCATCACATCAATGATTGATTGACCCTCGCGTTTGATTTCGTTTCGTTACCAAATCGCAGGTTCTTTTACAGCTGGGCCTTAAACTAAATATTCTGTCTTCCTTCCAAAACCTGGCGAATAAAATCTGCTACAAAAAAAAAAAGCTTCCCTTCCTGGAGCACAAGTTCACCCAGCCAAAAGGAATCGACATAAACGGAGGACGTTCGACTGAAAATTACATCCCCTTTTAGACACGACAGTAAAACAAAAAAAATGAACCTCATTTTCGATTTAATGGAAGTCTCATAAAACAGGGTCTGTCTCGTCTGCGGCGACATTAAACCTTCCGGTCTCTGTGTCTAATGATAATGTTCCTTAACACACAGGGATCTGTGTCTTCTGTTTAAATTATGCTTCACATATGATTCTAGGCTGTAGTTACTCTTTATGAGGGAATCATTTTTGTTTATGCCACATATCAACGCGACACTTTTGTCGACAGGTTTTGCTCCTAATCTGAATATCACAAAGTTACGGTGCGTTGATGACAAACCGCTGAGCTAAAGTAAGGATTTAAATTCATTTCCCCACTGATGACCATGTGAAATGTCCCAATTAAATATGTTTTAGTGAATCTGTTCCAAAGCTGAAGCATCTGACCTTTATGTGTGATGTTTGGAGGTTTCCGTCCACAACCGGAGTACATTTATGAACCCCACAAAAAAAATCGATTAGCTCTTTAAATGTCATGTACACGTCCAACGTCGAGCCGAGATGTTGAATCTGATCGGTATAACATGGACGGTTCTGGTTCTTTGTGATGAAAGTCTGAGCAACGTTAAAAGCCGCATAAAATAAACGTTCAGAGTTCAGAGTAATACGGCACCAAAAATAAAAAATGTTTCATAAGGGCGCGTTTTGTTGTGAATTTAGATTTTCTGCGGGGGGGGTGGGTCAGTCTTAGAGGAGGAAGGAGACACTGGGACATGAAGAAGACACGAAGCCGGGACTGTTTCACACACTGTGTCTTCTGTTGGTGCCAAGAACTGCACAAAAACTAGAGGCAAGAGAAATCACGGCATGAATGTGAATCATCCGTTCAATCTTACTTTCCCCCAGAATGTAATGACAGAAGATGTTAGAGAGATTTATGTGCTTCTGTCGGGCGGACGTTAAAGCCTTTGATTATGAAACTGCTACAAAGTCGGAAAGAGGCTGAGACGGAGGTGATGGGGGTCTGAAGGTCCAGGTGTGGATGTGAGGCAGGAGTAGTTCAGGTACATCGGGACAGAGAATCACGAGACACTTCTGCAGAAACATGTGAGGTTCTGAAAGGGCCATGCTGTCCTGAAGCCTCTTCCACCTGCTGGAGCTCACTGACAAGAAGAGACATTCTGCAGCCTGCGTTGTCGTGAACGTCACATCAGATTCAAACCGACAAATTAACTCATCGAGGTTTTACGAGGAAAACTTGCTGCCCTAATGTGAGTCCGGTGGTTCCGAACAAAGAAACGAAACGGCTTTAGTTCACCGTCGTTTGCCCGACCCCGATCGAAGGACTTGCGGACCGAGCCCCTCAGATTCGTACTAAACGTTCAGGGTGTGAAGGATCAAGATTTCTATAAAATCCAGATTTCTTTTTAGATATCTGCAGATTTGCGTATTATCTTTATGACTCTGTTTACAGCTCAAAAAACACAGTGTATCGCGTTAAAATGCACCTTTCCAGAGTCAAACAACAATAGTTGGTAATAGTTGAACACTACAACAACAAAAGGTAAATATTAATGATCACCCCAATCCCTAATCATGCTTTTCATTGTGTGTGGAAGAAAGATTACTTGTTATCAATGCATTATTGCATTTCTTGCTGCTGTGTCTCTTTTATATGCAGTAATTGACCCGTCTTGATTTACCACCAGTCTTCATTTCCAGCCTCTGTTTTTATTATTGCTACGATTACTTGTCATTGTTATTGTTGGTGTGGTTACACGGTTTATAATTTGACTTCGCGACTTGTGTAACTCAGCCGTGGTCTGACAGCGTTCACCGTTTATTACAGAATGAGTCACTTTGGGAAAGTAATACTTGGCTTACGGGTGTGCGATACACCCACTATAAATGTTCTAGGTCATGCCTCTGAATGATGCTGTTTTAGCATGCCATTTCCTTCTCTAATCTGGCTTAATATGCCACACAACCGAGCCAGCGCTGAGCAAACGATGACATCTGTGTTAGTCTAGTCCGAGCTGTCACACTTGACAGGAAAACGGAGGCCTGAGGACTTCCAATTATGGCTCCGGCAGCTCTTTCTCTCTCCTGTATCCTCTCTGTTTTTTCTTTTGCGTTGCAGGAAGGTTGTGTTTTTCCCTTTCTCTCCCACTCTCTCTCGAGTTCTCACAGTCCTGCTAATTTTATACCCCCCCCCCGTGTTTGGCTGTAAACCACAGTTCACACACAGGATATGATCTCAACTGCTCCCCTTCCTGCTCATGGACGACGACACTTCTGAGTCAGCTTTCAAACTATGACAAAGACGTGAAACGGAGACAGAGATTTCTCCTGAACGGTAGCAAAGAGGGTGTTGGATTTTCAGATTACAGGATGAAAAGTTTGCCTCAGAGGTTTTGCGTTAAACAAAAGTAAACTTACCACCACACGATACCGCATTCAAAGCCTTGCTTCAATAAAATCTAAGTATAATCAGCAAAATGTACTTGACAGCAAATTCAAGAGGGTTTCTAATTACTTTATGTAGCTTAAAGCTTCAAGAGGCAGTATTTTTTGGCATCACTGGGCAGAAATTTCATAATGGCCTTCCAGCATATTGTAAATCAAGTGGACTTCTGCTTCTCTTGGCTTTAGAAAATCCAGCCCTCGACTGAGGATTTGGCCTCAAAAGTCTTTTCAGCAGAGAGCAGAATTTTAAAGACAGTTTGGAAAAGGAAGAAATGGTTGATTTATCGGCCGGTATCATCCCCACGCCTCGTCCCAAAAAATGTCAACACCGAAAAACATCTTTCACTTTATTAGATAACTGTTGAACTGACGGTCGAAGTCAAAGTAATTAATGAATGTACGACTGAACGTCAAACTAATCCTGTAAAATCTAGGTGAGAATGATTTTTAATGAGGATTTTTTTTTAGCTGTATTATTTCCCTCAAGGTCAGTTATTCTTAAATCTCTACTTTTCAGCGAGAGGAGGGACATAAAAATGTTTGATTGACAGCTGTTGTGACCAATCGCTGTCAAGAATCTACAGGCGTGCTTTTGATACGTCTTAATTTTTCTCTCTTCACGTCTTTCATGGATGATTTAAAACCTCAAATGACCGTCTGGTTTCACTAAGAGAAAAAAAGGAACCATGATTTGACATTTCATGGTGACAGTGATATTTGGCTTCGCTTTTCCATAGCGACGCGATGCGGCGTCAGGTTGTCCGTCTTGCTGCAGGACGAGGGTGTGTATTTTCAAATTATGGCATTTTTTCCCCCTAATTTCTGCCGACTGAAGCTTTAAGAAGCAGGGGAGTTTTCTCAAACCATCCTTCAAACGTTCAAAACCGACACATTTGAAGACAGTGGACGAGAAAAGGACGGAAAACTGGAATCTGAAAAGAAAATGAACCTGCCAGACAAGTGTAGAGGAGTAAAAAAAAGTACAACATTTGCCTCTGAGATGAAGTGGAACAGAAGTATGGTAAAGTACAAGTACCTCAGATTTGTACTTGAGTAAAAGTACTTTGTTGTATTCCAGTTGCAAGGCTGTATCTTCCACAGTCAGTGTGATGCATATGGGTTAATTATCCAACAGACAGCTTGACCTGTCGGGAGCAATGATCCGACGGAAATGAAGAAACCCGTCCGTTAAAAGAGCATTGTCGCGTGTTATTTCCCAGCCAGTTTTGTGTGTTATGATTTCTCACTCTGGTTCCTACTTTTGGCAGTTGTCTGTGAAAAAAAAAAGAAAAAAAGTGGAGGCGTTCGTGGCGCTCTGTCTCCAAAGTGTGAAACATCTCCGGTCCCAGACAAGGTTGTGCAGACAGACAAGACATGTAGCCTTGGGCTGTAGCCAGATATATACACACAAGTATCTTGAGAAATCCACAGGGCTTTTTCGTCTTGGTGTGGGTGTACATGTTTCTTACGTGGCCATTAATGTCAGTCTGTATGTGTGTGTGTTTTAGTCTAGTACTGTGTAACCACTCGTGTATTTGTTTCCCTTACACTTGTCCTTAAAAATACTGCTTTCCTCTGTGTTGACGCTCATGAATATTTACCAGGTGGGGTTCATGGAGTTTAAGCGTTGCAGGGAATCCTCAGCTGGGGACTTGTTTAATCCTAACCCCGTTCTGTCTGAGCTGTCCCAGGCGCCCGGGACCAGCTTTTGGGAAAGGATGTGAGAGGAGGGAGAGGAGACACCACCACTGAGGGGATGTGCATCATGTTGTGGGATTGAAAGCAGAATAATGTCTGTTTTTACTTGAGCAGTCATAATGAATTTACAGGGTTTCTTGAGGCCTCTGACCGGCTGTAAAGTCGGGACTGAGAACTGGAATTGTGCAGGGGATACGACTCAATAAATAGCGATATATTACAATACTAAAAGAATCTCAAGTTGTTGCAATGTTTCTATAATAGAATTTTAGGAAAACATGGATAGGGAATATAGTACAGTTGGATCCATTTCTGGTTTTGCCGGTCCGGTCCAGTGTAGGAGTTTAAACTGGTTTACAAACTGGCTGAAGCGACGTTTGTCCTGGAAATTGGGATGGGATCAAACTGGGAAGTCAGAAAGTCTGCCCTTAGTCTTAAAGAACTAAAACGTCACCAATATGCCAACATTCTGGATTTGAATCTGATGAAAGAGGTGAAGCCGAAAAACGTAGACGAGGCAACACGTAAACACTGCAGGAAAAAAGTCTTAATATCAAAACCTGCAGTGCTGCTTCAGTCCCTGCTGATTCTTCTTCTTCTTCACTTCTTATTGGTGGTTGTCAAACCAGTTGAGAGCCACATTACTGCCACCTAGTGGACTGGAGTCACTACGTTCTCATCCATGAGCTCTGACAGTTTGATTACGTTCCACCCGGGAGCACCTGTTGAGTCAAGTGACAACTAATGGTAAAATTCAGTCAACCGGTCCGATCTGATGTTAGGCTTTGCAAAAACTGTACACCAGCCCAACTCTAGAATATACTGTACGTCCAAATGCATAAAATCAGTAAAAAAAAAACAATGGCGTTGAAGAGTAAAATGGCTGAAGACAGACATCCAGCATCTGAGGGTTGTAAACACAACACATGAAACTTTGCACATACATTATTAATTAAAAATCAATAGTGTTTCCTGCAAGTCAGGACAGTATCACAAAACACATCAAAATACTTGTGTACCAGTATTTTCTTACAGCTCTTACACGATGAATCCTCCAGTTTACTGAAATAAATATACTGACTGTGTAAACAAACTAAATGTATTCTTTTCGCCTCGGTCTAAATCGCCTATAGAGTAATAACACTGAATCATCCTGTGGTTATGAATATTTATCAAGGTAAACATAAGTTAGTCAGCCAACACAAGATGTGTTTCAGTGAAAACCTTAAACAAGAATGATATAGATCATATCCAACGGCTGAACCCACTGCAGAGTGGATGAGATGAATAATGTGTTTAGATCACTGGCTGAATTAGTATTTTTTTAATTATTATTTTGCTTATCGCCTTAGGAGTATTTCCTCACCTATCCTCTTGATGAATTTTGGACATTTGTTTTGTTGCAGGGGTTTATTCCTTTACTTTTTCTCATTATTGATTTTAAGTGCAGCAAGAGCCACAGGTATTAAATTGAGGTCCTCGGTAAATAAATAACATTATTGATGTGGACCGTCTCATATACAGTCTGTCTGTAAATTATCTAGTCCTGTTTCGGCGCATTAGGAAATTTCCACAGATTGGATTGAAACATCGATTGCCAAGTTTGGGCGTACAGCTATATGATATTATCACATTCACATCCTGCTTGCTTTGGCTGAGAGCCACTCAGTGATACTCGCTAAACCCGAATGCCAAGACGAGACACACCAGTGAGCTGGAAAAGGAGCAGGGCAGGCTAACGAAATCCCGCCGCCGCCTGCCTGTCCTCTGGCTCTGCAGCATTAAACCCACGGTGTGTGGACAGCGCATCGGGGCCACGGCTCTATCACATCTGATCACGGCGCCGTGAGTCTGTGTTCGGTTGTAATCATTTATTAGAATTTCTGCTGCTGCGGTTCTCATCCACAGACTGACGGTGTCCCTTTCAGATCGGGCTGTAAACACCATAAATCACAATGAACCCTGATACTTTTCACACTTTTACACCTCTCTAACACTGACTTGGTAAAGTAGGTGCCAGACTACTGCTGCTGCTGTTTCTGTGCAGCTCTGTGCTAATTAAAGCCCGACCATTAAAATTTAACAGCGCCTTATTTTTCCTTACACAGCATCTGGAGAATGGCCAATAGAGAAGATTCGAACATGGTTGAGAATAAATATCTCAACTACAGCTGTGTGAAATGACCAAAATCTCAAATCCCGATATACACTGTACATATCTCATATTTACATAAAACCACCACACTGAAACTTGTAACTCTTATTATGTTTTAAATACTTACTTATATTTGATTATTTGTCTCTTTTTTATTTAGAACCTTTGTGTCCATTTTCAACTAAGTATGTCAGACTATACAAAATATGAATGACTAAAACATAAAAAACACTTTTCAAGTATGAAACGTTCTGCTTGACAGGATTCTCTTCTAAAACGCTGGTGGTGTTTGGGTATGAAAAGTCTGACAGGGATCAGAAAACTGGACTTTGCAGATGATGCCACAGACTCAAATGTCCTGCCTGCATCCGAGCAATGGAAGAACGTCAAGTCTTAAAACCTGTTTAGAAACTATTATGGCTCTTGGCGTCCTTCATCATCAGGACGCCACGACTCAGCCACAACTCTGCGACGTCCGAGGACATGACAGCATCTACAGCCTGTTTTACTGCTGATGCCCTCAGCAGTAAAACTCCAACTTACAGCGGAGTTGAGAGCGAGGGCTTTGTGACAGGAACAGAGCCCGAGTCGACGGCATTTCTCCGTCAAACGCCTGCCAGAGATGTACATCGAAGCAAAGAACGAAATTAAACGGTAACTGTCAAGCGCAGAGCGAGCGGTAGCAACAAGCGATGCCCGGACGTCATGTGCAAGACGTTGTGATTTTGGAAGTGACACTCAGCGGCAGGTCAGGGAGGACTCGTGTTACCGTAGTTCAGTGCTGGGGCTGATGCTGGGTTTGATAGGAACTCAGATGGCTCCTCAGCGGGTGAAGCGACATCTGTGTGTGTGTGTGAGGCAGCAGTTGACCTCAAAGCTTATCTCTATAAATGGATTTGTGTTGGTGCACTTGGAGATCCCAGTATGATGCTCTAATCTGATTGACCACAACCCTGAAGAGCTGGACGAGTCAAACAGCCGAGTGTGCGTCTGTGTTTACATGCACGAATTTGTGTGTGTCCATCTTTCTTTGAGCTGACACTCGTCACCTTGGTTCAACGTGTTTTCTGCTGAACTCGGGGTCTTGTTTAACACGGAATAACACGGTTTTATGTGAGTTTTGGTCAAACTGTTTTCACTCCACAGCTGTATATCTACATCTACCTACACATGCTGTCCACATGTTTGGACCGTTCGTCTTTTGAGGTTATAAACCCAAATATAGCAGCACTTCTCTACAGGCCCATTTGCTTCACATATTGTAGATTCAGACATTGCATCTGGTCTGCGACAGAACTCGGCTCAGATGCGGTGCCAGAGATGATTTTACACTTTTGGCACCTGTGTTGGAGTGAAAAACCCTGATCCAAAGTGAACTTACATCACACATTGCCTGCAAATTTGAGCGGACACATTTGCAACTGTTCTCAGTAGCCGACAGCAGCTGCCTTTACATGGACGCTAATATTAGGGAAGCCCCGCTCTGACTTCTGACACCGAGTCCAGATCCGATAACGCTGTTTAATTAATAATCAATATGTTTCACTGTGAGACTGACACCATTCTTATGTGATTGGAAACGCTGTTCTACAACTTTGTAAAACAAAATGTAACAAATACATGCGTATAAAGTTACTGAATTATTTATTTTACCAGCATCTTGGTAAAAAACTATTACTGAATGGATCGACCTGTGGATCGGAGCCATTGTCACCGATACCGGATGCAGCTGTTTGGGTCAGTATCAGATCAGAGCATCCCTATTATATACCTGGGCGATCTGGCAAAAAGATCATACGATGACCTTTTGAGGTAGAATCATGATCCATGATCTGAATCACAGTTTCAACCAAACTACAGGATTCTGAAGGACTTACTCCGTCTGTGGTGGCTTTTTGTTGTTGTTGTCTGACTACAAACTCATTTTGAATCATGTTATTGCAATATTTTGACAATAGCTGAGGAAGTAAACATTAATCCACATTTTCATAACTGTACATAGATCTGTGAAGCTGCAGTGTTTCCATTAATTACACAGACGGTGGCCTAATTTGTCTCGGCAGAGTTTTATAATGAACCAAAAAACGTTTTTAGACTCTAAAGTCTAGCTCTAAAGCATCTCTGTGAGTCACAACCATTAGCTCATGGACGTAGAGTCATCATTTTATCAGCAGCAAAACAACACGTTACACAAACTCTGCAAGTTTAACACAGACTGACACTGGACACATGCAGAAAGACGCTAAGGAATCACTAAATAAACACGTGTTAATGCCAACAGCTCACAGTGCAAAATATTTAAAAAATGAATGGCAACTGAGTAGGAAAGTTTGGACAGCGCTGTACGATCCCTCTGACAAGAAGATCATATGACAAATGAAGATCGAAGCGCAGCCCTAGATCTCAGCCCTATATGGACCCAAATTCAGCAGCACTTCTCTACAGGCCCATTTGCTTCACATGTTGTAGATTCACACATTGCATCTGGTCTGCGACGGAGCTCGGCTCAGTTGCGGTGCCAGAGATGATTTTACACTTTTGGCACCGGAGTGAAAAACCCTGAGCCAACGTGAACTCCTCACACTTTGCCTGCATATTTGAACAGAGTGGTGTTTTTGCAGCACATTTATTTGCCTTTTTTCAGATAATGTACCAGGTGCACAGCGGCTACTTTGGCCTAATAATCTACTAGTAATCTGAATAATGGCCCTTCAGTCAGGAGAGACTGGTCCGCTCAAAGGCTGAGAGGGATGGATGTAAACCTGATCACCGTGTTTATTCCATGTAAATATTTAAGTCGGAATCTCTCTTCAGAAGGAGTTGAGTTGAAGAAGTATCGTCCACGTAACTGCAGCTACTGTTTGCAAAGAGCACCAGCACAGTACAGTGAAGGAAGTCCAGCTGAAGTTTGACTTTTCTGTCCTTCATCTCTACGGCGTCAGAGTCGTCGTTTCATCTTAGTCGAAACACTTTTTACTCAAGTGCATTGTCCTCAGTTTGTGCAGCCTATAGCGGGTCCTTGTTTGCTCCTCGCCCACCTACGTCTTCTATTCATTTTGTACACAATCACCCCTCTGCTGAACTCGACTCACGTGCAGTTCGAACACACCTTTGAGCATTCTTTTTCTTTTTATGCACTTGCTAGTGAAATATTAGTAATATTCAAACGAAAAAAAAAGGTCATAGCCGTTTGGACAAAGTCTCTTTACAGGCACCTTGGTACGAGACGCAGCGAGGTGAGGTGATCTGCAGAAAATTATGAGGAAGGAATAAACGGTTGCGCGTAAAGCCTTGTTGGCCGTTTACTGTCAGCGCTCCTGCTTTACACCAAACTCTGAAATGAACATGAAATGATTGCTTTCTTTGTTTATCTCTACTGGCTGACTGGATCTCCATCTGTGATTAAATCCAAGTAAAACTAGTAAACGTATCTGCAAGAGAGTGTGACTGTGGTGGCTGTGGAGGTTCATCTTATCTCAGCCTGACGGAGTTCACTGAGCAAATAAAACCACTTTATATCTGGAAAAAAAAAACCCACTTCGCACTCTTTTTAACTTTCCTTTTTTTTGGTTTGTTTTTTTTAATCATTTTTTGAACGTCCAGTCTAGTGGGTAGGTCTGTTGCCGTAGCAACTGGTCAGAAATGTTGGTGTTGCCCGGGTCTGGTCTGATGACCACAGTTCACTTCAGACCTGGACCGCAGAGCCACGGTTCTGTTCATTCAACTTTTTTATTAGTTTTTTTGTTTGTTTGGAGCGGTAAATAAGAAAAAAAACTGTAATAGACACACTAAAGTAGAAATATAGATATAAATTCAGGATGAGCTGATTCTTCTGGACCAGTACGATGTTAAAAATATATGTCCATCCCTAATATGAATATAATATATAACTTATATTATCTATATTCATGTAGATTAAGTCAAAAAATAAGTAAAAAACACAAATAAATTAACAAAATACATGAAAACCACATCCCTTAAGACTGGACTATGTAAACAAAGACAAATAGATAAAAAATGTCTCTTAAGAGTAGTCACATGTGTTCCATGACCAAAAGCATTCACGGAACTGCAACACGGATGAAGGAACCGCAACTCAAGACCGTTTGTATCACGGATTCGGTCTCGGTTTCAGAACCCGTATTGCCAGGCATGATGCTCTGATTGCATTACGGGGAGGTTTTTCTATTATTCAGTAGTTTGCTTGATCTGATTCCACACTGTCAGACCTCGTATTATTTATTTATGCTCCCTGAGATGATATTTGAATTGAAATACTCCCTCGCGGTTCTTTCTAGGAACTTACTGTAGGTGTGACTGGTGAATAAAAGGAGCAAAAAAAAAAAAAAAAAAAAACCTACTTTATGCAGGATTAATGATATGATCTTTTTTGATAGTCTAATGTCTTCCTTCCTCTGTATCCCGCCTCCTCGACACGGACTCTTTATCTAGTGCATTATTTGGCTGTCATGGAAATCCTCGAGCGTGACGCCTCATTTTCCCAGGTGTCACAGAGCAGATGTGACTACCTGTTTTCACTGGGCGAGAGGCTGGAGATGTGTCCATTCATTTATCGCCGTGGCCTAGGAAAAAAAAAAAAAAGAGAGAGAGAGAAAGCCCCCCCTCACCCCCTCCTCACCCGCTCGCTCGACTAGACGAGAGCGTCGCCATAGCAACAGCTTGGCATGCTCCCCACCGCTGGCAGGTGAAAAAGCTTGTATCTCCTAAATGTCAAAGTTGCACGGCGCTACGAAACGGTTTGATTTCCAGCCCTTTGAAGGGATTTTGTGTTTGGGGAAAAAAAATGTAAACGTCTGCTTCAAATTTAGACCCAGAACCTCGTAATTGAAGGAGGAAACATCGCCAAAGCTGTACTTATTAGGTTTCACCATGCAAAAAAATAAAAAATAAAAGAAGCAGGTCCGGGAGTGTTTGGCTGCTCAGCGTTCCCAGGTAGATAAATCGTGTGCCTTGCCCTCTTTCTCTCACACCTCCTCTTCCCCTTCTCTGCCTCCTTTCAAGCCTCCTGAGGGTAATAGCAGGGATTATATATTAGATGGCACCAACCTGCAATCTCCACTGCAGCTTATGTATGCACTAGTTTCCTCATACAACAGATTGTAGTGGGAAAAACACCGGGTTAAATCCGAAACATACTGACATATCTAAACTCTGTCAGGGATTAAAATAAATATGTTAATATCAAGACAGAAAGAGGCTTTATGTAAAACTGGGCTCCAAATCTGGGCTGATATGCATATTTTTTTGCCATCAGTAGATTTTAAAATTAGGGGAAACCTAAATTTTTTAGTTGTTAAATGAGGTTAGCTGGGATGAGAAGTGTTATTATGCAGTTGCACTGTAGGCGCTCTGTGAAATGTTTCCCCCAAAAACTGTAACTCTTCTGACTAATTTAAATATTTCACCATCCTGGTTATATTCGTGGCCACATTAACACGTCACCCTCAGGCTCCTTCTTTTTTTTTTTTCCCCCCAATCTCTTGCATCCTTTCCTTTGCTCACGAGGAGAACTTATGAATTCACCCTAAAGCTAAACATTATATTATGCATTGAAGGTACCCCCATACATGCTATTTGTAGAGTTTCATCATGTTCCAGGTTGTCTTTATTGCCCCACGGCGTTGTCTTTTGAGGAAGCTGCCTGCACTCTGTTCTTGCTACGTACTGTTTTTTGTTCAACACAAGACTTGCATAAGGCCATCGTCTAGTGTCTCCTCATCTGTCTGCTCTTTCTCTCTAAAGGTGGCGAACGTCCTCTTAACTCGAGCTGGTTGTTCTCTGCGAGCTGACCCGCAACTCGCCACCGCCTGGATCCACAGGTCACCTCTCCCACCCGTCCCCGCTCCTTGTATCTTCGGTCCCAGCGTCACAGTGAAGACGGCAACAGCAACAACGATGTGACCGCTGGGGTCGACCGTACCATGTGATCTGCTGTTATGGATCTGGGAATCAGCACACATTGAATCAAACTCATCAGGTAAGAGAGCACACTGTGGCCGAGTGCATGACACTAGACGGAAGCTGCCGATGTTAGATTAATCTTTGCGTGTGGAACGTTCTCACTTGGTGTTTTCTTGTTCTACAAGTAGACTTCCGAGTTCCTGGCATAGTAGTAGACGCTCAGCCACTTCCTCAAAAAGATTCATACTGTAGCTCCAGCTTGTGTCAGCTGGTTAAAATGGAGCAAAAAAACAGGAAGTCTGGACAGTGGTGTGAAACAAAAACTGCATTTTGTGTTGTTTTTAAAGTAGCAAAGGAGCCAGAAGAATATAGTCAGTTTGTGCTGAATAAGTAGCTGGATCTTGGTTAATTCCTTAAAGAACTTGTGTCGTTTTCCTTGTTAAAATGACTTGCCTTACTCAGCCTTTTTTCCCGTGGCTCAGTTTTTTTACTAGACTTAATTGGCTCTCTGTGTCAGATTTTTACTTTCTCTACTTGGTGTCGAACTCCTTCATACAGGTTTTTGCTCTTAAGCTCCTGACATGTAAATGGCCATAAGGCTCTAGACTTCCAGACGTCGCTGTCTTCAGACAGGGAGCGAAAGCACATTTTTAATCTAAGGGCTCTTTCCCAAAACAGACAATGTTCTTGTTTCCATAACATGTGAAGCGAATTTGAAGCAAAGTTTTAAAAAGTTGCAAAAAAAAAAAAAGAAAATGCGAACCGTGTGCGTTTCCATAAACTGGTTTGGAGCAAATGAACCAGGCTGCGTCCTGTGGCCAGAAGGTGGCGCTGTAGGCTACGTCACACATGATTAACACAGTAGAAGTAGAAGAATATCCTGCTGCTGTTTGTTTAGGTCAGTTTTGATCAGTCACATGACTTAAATGTTTGATGCATCAGAATTTAAATTTATTTCCCATTACGTGCATTAACTCGAAAAGCACAAAAACCACATCAAGCGAGAAAACGGAGAGATTGAGCATTTTTTGCAATTCTGTCATTTCCATAATCGAAAGCATGACTTCGAAATGCACATAAAACTAGGGCTGCAGGTAACAAGTACTTCCACTGTCAATTAATCTCTCAACTATTTTCTTGATTAATCGATTGTTTGGTCTGAAAAAACTGTGAAAAAGCGTTTCCCGAAGCTCAACGTGATGTCCTCAAACTTCTTGTTTTTTCCACAAACCAGAGGTGTTCAGTTTACTGTCACAGATACCAGAAAATATTCACACTTAAGAAGCTGGAATGAGAGATTTTGGACACGGTTTCCTTTAAAAAATTGCTCAAACCAGTTATCAATTACTTTAATAATCGACAACCAATCGATTGACTGTTGCAGCTCCACATAACGTACGTGTATGAAGACGCACCTACTGACTCTGGACCTGGTGCGATTCCTTCTCCTGCTCACAGACCCCATGCTCAGTGTGGCTAAAAAAATTAGATTGATTATTCGAGGTGTTACAGCTGCAAAAACCATTGCTTTTTTCCCCTCTAAGAACCCTCCTTGTTGTGAAATATTTGACTTCATACTAAGCTGATTTATGACTTGTGGACGTGGGTGGTGGAAAAGTGTTGGGAAAGAAGGAAAAGGAAAGAAGCCTTTATCTGTGTTTGTGTGCGTTTAGGTTCGAACGTGTCCCAAATAGTCGCGTGCCGTTTTTCATGCTGTTCATCGTTGCACGTTAAATGTCGTTGTTGAGATTAAACACTCATTTCTGTTTGTTTTCCGACTCTTTGCGGCGCCGTCTCACTCCCTCTGGTTCGACTACATACCGTTTGTCACTAAAACCAACCGGCACCATAATGAAAACCCACTTAGGGTGAGCGTACAGCGTGGATCTGGGGCGCTCTGTTTGTGTCTGCGTCTCTACGTACACCTATCTTATCCAGGGTTTTCGTCAGGAGTGTGTGGCAGCCTTGCTCCCATTTCCC
>JAPQRN010000012.1:19988579-20014387 GCA_037367275.1 Coranthus polyacanthus
TGGCTGGTTGGCTGGCTGCACAGGAAAGGAAACAGTCTCTATCAAACAGCAGATGGAGGACAGCATGTGCTTACAATGCAGAAACACACACAAGCGCAGACACACACACACGCAGCCGTACATCCATGAGGAAATATGTGCGAATACAGTAGCTTTTATTTGGATTTTTAACCCAACTCGTGCGTCTCAAATGTCAGCCGTGGAGAATCTGTTTTCATAAAAGCGAACTGAATGTGGAAGATCGACGTGTTGGCTTTTCAGATGAACTTTTGAAATGTTTTCATAATATCAAGGACATTTTCACTAGCTGGAAAGTTGTTTTGCCCTCTCAACTTATCTCAGTGCTTTTTTTTTTCCTCCTCTCATTGTATTTATACTTCCCATAGTGCTGCTGCATTCCTCTGCAACTATCTGACCTTCACACGTAAACTCACCAATGAAGAAAATATTTTTTTTTTCAACAGCATTTGCACCAAAGTGTTTATGTTTACTTGTTTTCTCAGTTTTAAGAAGCGTAATCTGTCAGATCTGCTGCGAGGCGGCAGAGGGACTATTAGGTAATTTTATATCAGAGTAGAGCACATTTTCTGTACCTTCAATGAATAAACAGTTTTACATCAAATGACCACATACAAAGGCCCGTTTCTTATTGCATTTTGAATTACATACTCAACAAATATGAGGTACTTACTCGTATTTCAATATCAATCACCTTTTCATTTTGGGTTTTTGAAGAGCAAGTCAAAATGTCCTATTTCCTACTTGGAAATTTCAACCAGAACACCCGCTGATGTTTGTTTTCCAACAGGGAAGGACAGGAGAACAAGTCAACGTGAGCGTCATGAGTCCAGAGAATGTGTTTTTTTGTTTCTTTTTAAGCTGCAGATCAAACTGTTTCACACATCGTTCATTGTACACTCCTTGTTTTCAGCCCTGTTTCAGCGTCTGTCGCTTTAAATGTAAATGAGCTGCTGCTGACCACACCCCTTTCCGGCCAGCACCATGGATACCATCGTGTAGACACCCTGGAAAATCAAAAGCCGGGATGGTTTTTTGTGGCTCTGATGGGTTCGGTGGGTTCTGGAGGACGGACTGATTGAGACGTCTAAAATACACAGAAATCCAAACCGCTCGTTTCATAGTTTGATAGTTCTGAACATTCTAACACGTCTGAAACACATATCACACGATGAGCTCGAATAACAGCTGGCCTGCCGTGAATGTAGTCAGTGGCATCATAATAAAAACAGAACAACAGCTGCCAACAGAGACAACAAGGACAGAATCGCCCGTAATTCAGTATCTGTGTTGAATTAACGGCTGAAGGTCAAGGGCGATGTCTTGTTTTCTTCCGGAAGGAGGCGTGATTGATCTGGGAACGAGTCATGGCTTCTTAACGTCGGCGTTTATGTTTCCAAACTAAAACAGGATCAGCTGCCTTTTCAAAAGTCTCCATTTCCAGGAGGTCAAAACGCCAGAGTTGTGTGGGCGCTAGGTGTAAACGCAGCAAAAGTTATGGGTTTTAAAACAAAAACTTACTAGTGTGAGTCACAGAGCAGAGCGCCGTAAGGAAAGCCAATCTATAAAAAAAAACAGAATAAAGAACCGGCCAGATAGACACAGCCCATATTGTCAAGATTTCAGCTCAGAAGTTTGTTTTTCTTCCTTCTCAGCAGAAGCAGCTCCACATCGAGCTGAGTGCGTGACCCTTGTGTTACCTCTGTGGCCTGCAGGTCAAATGCATTTGTCTGTTGCTGAGATGTAGTGGTGACCAATATGTCATCACCTCCTCGTCCTCCTCCTCTTCTTGCCTCCTGTTTGGTGTGTGTCCATGCTTTCTGATGGCTTGTCATGCCTCCATGCTTCTGTCAGGAGCTGTTAGCGGCGGGTCCGGGTCTCTCCCAGCACGCCGACCTCTCTCGCAGAGCTTTTGACAGCAGCGACTAAAGACTGGATGTTGCGCTTCCTTTTTTCGAAAAAGGGCAGCGAGTTCTCCGAGAGGCCTTCGAGTCGATAGTCATTTACTCTCCATGTGGTGTGTGTGTGTTCGTTCTCATTTGTGGGACAAGCCTGCTTAGGAGAGAGGACAATGAGGCTCACTATGGAGCCCAAGGCCCCGCTGAATGACTCATATTCCTATAGAATTCAGCCAGAGACAAAACAACAGGGTTACACAATCTTAATCAACAAAGTGCTGCTCATAATGTGCGCCACAGGGGCCGTGATCCTGCAAAAGAGGATTTGTGAAAAACGTGTTCGGTTCAGGTTTGGGTAACATAATTACTGCATTTCTGCTTCAAGTTGCTCCAAAAGGCTGGAAAAAGAAGCTGACAGATTTTTTTTCTTTCTACTGTATATACTGTGATTTAGAAGAAAAAAAACACAGGAATTTTCACCAGACAACTTGAATAGCTCTATTCGAAAAGAATTAATCCTCCCCAGAATGATTACGGTGCTTTTGCGGAGGAGTTCATCTGCATTGGAAATAGACCTGCGTTACTTTCATTGTCGATTAATCTGTCGAGTCTTTTCCACATTAACTGATCAGTTGTTTGGTCAGAAAAATGTCACAAAAGTTTAGTCCACAAAACGACGACATTCAGTTATTGTCACAGAGAGAAGGAACCATTATTTCTTTCATTTTGATTTAATGCTGCGAAAGCCAGCTCACGACATTAAATTAGCACAAAATGGTAAAGAGTGAACAAAAACTGAACAAAAAAATCAACAAAATGAAGAAAATGAGCAAAATAATCAACAAAATGGAGAAAATAATTAACAAAATGAACATGAAGTCATAACTTATACTCATCACTATACAATAACTTGAAAATGGTTCAATTATCACGTAAAAATCTACAGATTTCTGAGCTGGACGTAGACTCTGATGTTTAAGATCCTAGATTATGCTCATTATTTTAATCAATTATGAACACACTTGACTATTTTAACAGTTGACGACTAATCGATTAATCCAATAATTGTTGCCGCTCTAGTAGAAAATAATAATAGAAATAATAATTAAAAAAAACCCTGATCCATAACAACGCACCAATCACAAAGCATGTGGACGCCGTAGCGACTCTTCTTCTTTGGTTGTTTCTAAACTGGTCCAGAGTGACTGTGATTGGTTGTTAAATGTGCATCCAAAGCCTGCATTTCACTCACGAACAACAAACTCTGTGTATCCAAGAACCCTCGAATCGGAGTAAATATTGTTAAATCGGACAGCCTTCTCTTGTAGATGAGTTTTCCTCGTGTATCAAGCTGCCGTGACGATGATGAACGATATTTTGTGCAGCCTGAGTTTGAATCAGCAGTCACGGGGCATACTTTGTGAATCTGGACTGGACTGAAACTGCCAGTTGTTTTTGTTTTTCTCCTTGTTTGTCAAACCTGTTGTCACCGGGCGTGTGATAAGAGAGCATAAAGGGCTGCTATTCAGGAAGATGAAGTGTGATAGTGTGGTTTGCTATGGCAACCGAGGCTGTTCGGCAGTAAAGTGTTGGCTTCCCGTGAAGACAGTCTGGGGACACTGTGTCAAGAAGCACAAGACACAGTCCTCGCATCGCTTTTTTAAAGACTCACAGGAGGGTTTTAGGGCTTCGTCTGCACCGCGCAGACAGGTTTGCTGCAGGAAAAGGCTCCTCGCAGTGTGGGCCGTTGGTTTATCCCTCCTGGTCCCGGTCCCCCCGTCTTCTCCTCCTCCTCCGCTCTTTGCCTTACTCAGAATGAAGTGGCTTTTTGTTCTCCCGCAGCGGTGCTTATCGCTTGTTTCTCCACCGCTGCCCCCCTCTCCCCCCTTCTTGCCACCCTTCTATCAGGGAATGAAAGGATATTTTGGGGGATAGATCTTGTCTGTCCTGTGCAGACATCGATGCACTGTGGTTATCTGTGTCTCTCTGTGCCTGAAAACTGGGGGTGCTAAATGAGATCCCCCCCCCCAGCTCTCCTCTTCTGGTTCTGGTGGCGGTATTCTGTGAGAGCCAGGTCTGTTGAATAAATCTCATGCCAGCATAAAACCTTTTTGAACTGTCATTGTTACTTTTTACGCCTCTGCACCAACGACAGCCTTGGCGGGAGGAATTAGGTTTTTCAGAAAGGTTTATTTAGTTGACCGAAGTGCTTTACAAAACAGAGCAAATCATGCACAAACACAGTTTAGGATAAAATCAATGAATAATGTAAAAAGACGAGCCCATTTAGTCCATGTAGCGGTAGCAGTATAGGTATGATTAAAAGCCAAAGAAAAGAGGTAGCTGTGCTTTAAATGACTTTAAATGAGGCAGAGCTGATGTGGTGGGAAAGCTGAAGAAAGCACAGTCAGACCTTGAGCTTCTGCCGAACCCAGGAATGACCAGAAGTGACTGGTCAGAGACCCTGAGTGACCTCGTGAGGTTTTAGGGAATTAAAAGGTCAGATAAGAAAGAGGGAGTTAATCCTTGATTCGCTTTAAACACAAATAGTAAAACTTTAAAATGAACCCGAACTGACAGGGAGGCGGTGGAAGGAGGCAAGTGTGTGTTTGTGCTTAGGGGAGTGTAATGTAAACACAAAAGAAATAAATTATAATAATAATAATGAGCTAAAGAACACAACCCCCCCCCAACCTACTGATTCTAAAATATGCATGAGCTGCGAAGGCTAATGACCAGCTATGAACCAGGAAGTTTGAAGAAACCTCCAACTAAGAGTCATGGCTTAAAATCTGTAAAAGCTAACAATGTTCTCACATATTGATTTTTAAACGTAATGCTTTGAACGAGTCGTGACTGACTGGGTTTCTCTAAAGTTCAAACGGTTAAAAAAGTATGCAGCCTCGAAACAATGCAAAGGCAGTTCATCTTCTAAAGGTGAGGTTGGTTTGTTATGTTCGGCTGAGCTGACATTCTCAACATTATTGCTTCAGCTGTTTTTATTTTGTCAGATTTCAGGGCGGTGACTGACACGAACTCATGCATTCTGCAGTAGTTGTGATATTAGCGTTGTTTGAGTGACGAGGTCTTGCAGCTGTGGACGTGATGCGTATGGATGAGCGTTACTTGTGTGATGAGCATCATGCATTTTGTGTGTGAATGTTTTCGTATATCGACTCTGTTGTAGCCTAGGACGTGGACGTGGATGACCCTGATCAAGGCCACACGCTGAAATGTGCTGGTCTAGCTTTGTAAAGTCGTTCTACACTAGAAGTGCTGCTGGAGTTCTTGACTTGCTCTGAGTTTTTTCTTCTTCTCCATGCATCTTGGAAGTAGGTGAAGTTGTTCCAGAACCTTCCACTGTTTCTGCAGTAGCGTAGGATGTGCCCGTTTGATACGCCATTGAGTCATTTTCTTCCCTGCCTCAATTATATTAATATAATATAATATTATTCATTCATTCATTTTCCGTAACTGCTTAATTGTTCATAGGGTCGTAGGGGGGATGGAGCCGATCCCAGGTCGCCAGTTCATCACAAGACGGACATATAGAGACAAACAACCACTCACTCTCACATTCACACACGACGGGGAATTGAAAGTGATCTATTAAAGGTGCATGTGTTGTGGGAGGAAGCCACGCAGACACCAGGAGAACATGCAAATCACGTGTTATGTTGAAGACTTTTTCATTTCAGAGTTTTTTCATCTGAGCTCTTATGTTCCCACCACTTTTCAACACAAAGTGCCCCCCCCCCCGCCCGCTGGGACTCGTGTCCGATCCCATCCTCATGAATACGATAACTCAGAAACGTCTCGATGGAATTTCTTCAAATTTACCAGAAAATTCACTTGGACGTTCAGGGTGAAGCGGCTAGAATTTGGTGGTCAATCGTCAAACACGTTATCCATCCAAAATGCCATACGAACGTGCAATAGGATGGAAGGTCACCTCCACTGTGACGTAGACTCTGCTGTCTTTGTTTTTATACAACACCATCATCCAGGAACAGAAGGGGGATTGTGACCATATGTCACATCTGGTCAGAGACTGAATTGGTGACACTAATCTTCGGGCTCATCTTGAAACTGTGGATTATTGTATAGATCTTCTGTCAGGCTGAGGACGGGTGTCAAGCATATTCCTTCAAAGTCTTCACTCCATACATTACATGAAGCTGGACAGACATGGATGTAAATTGTGCCGCGGGCAAACGGCCGTGACGCAGTAATTCAAGCTTATTTAAATCCATTTGAATGAAGTGGGTTTCATTGTCCCACAGGACTCGTCAGTTGCCTGTTACTTCTACTCTTGAGTAACATGACATAAAAACGAGCCGTACGTCCTCATGGGAAGCAGTCTGGTCGGATGTAATGCTCACTAGGATCAGGTTCCCAGACGGCATCTGAGTCAGCTGTTTACGATTCTGCATAAAACTACATTTAAATCTGTTTAATCTTTTTATTGGCCATAAAATGTTCTGAAAAACGACCTCTGACAAATTTATGGTCATTTAAAGAGGTGATTTACCCATGAACTGGACCTCATCACTCACCGTTTGAAATATTGTTTGATTTATTCTGAAACGTGTTTGAGCTGAACACGTGCAATTCCAGAGGCTTATAATTAAAAAGGATTAACATTCCCCAACGTCTACGGTTATATTGATTCCTGCAAATAAATGTATCAAAACAACTTAAAATAAACCACAGTCTGATCAAACTGATGGATAATCATGCTATTCTTTAAAGGGAAGTTTTATGTTGATGTAGGCTGTAATTAGGATTGTTATTCACTTTCCATTTAAATGGTGGTTTAAACACTGGATTATGCACGACTGCATTGCGTCACGACTGCAACGTGGCTGCAGGAGCTGATTGCGGCCCCTCTAGACCAGGGGTTCCCAACCCCCGGGCCCTGGACCTGGACCGGTACCGGGCCGAACCTGGCTCAAAAACCCGTTGGCAAAGATACATGTAGGCCTGCTGCATTGGGCTCACATTGATGGTCGGTTCGCATAGATTTCTGTGTGTTTTGTACGGTGTTGTAATGTTTGCTTGTACAACAACGTGACATTACTGGGAAGTCTGAAAACACCACATTAAAAGATGCGTCTTTGTCAAAACTTGACATTTTCAGCGCGTTGTTGCAGCTCGGAGGTTGTGGTGCTTTCACATATCGAGGCGGATTTTGAAAATGCTAACATGCAGACAGCAGAAGGGGGGAGGATACCAACTGAAATAGTAGGATTATTCCAGCAGAGTACATCCTGTGAGCCGGACTACCGTTCCTCAGTAGTCAGGAAGTGGTTGGGGTCGATGGTGGCGATACAACATCCAGGACTTTGGCACCAGAGAGTGGAGTTCACATCCCTGTAGGATTTTAGCTTTTGGCAATGAAAGCATTCACGATAGAGTTAGGAAAAGGTCCTGATTTGGTTTAAAGGGTTATATGTTAAATTGCCTATAAAAAGCGGATTTTAAGTATGTGTGGTTTCCTTCGTCTTTTTTTTTTTTCTAGTGACAGATATGTATTAACTTTGTCTGCAGCTTACAGCGCAGCAAAATAGGAAATAACCACAACAAACACAATTTAACATTTAATTTAATTTAACTACATAGCCTCCTTACCTGTGGTAGAAGCACAAAAATCAAGGACGAATGATCAAATTAAGAAGTCCCCATGCAGAGTAGCATCAAAAGAAAACCTTCGTAAGACGCCAGTTTGATGTGGTTTGTATAGAGCCAGTATGCAGTTATAACATAGTATTATTAGAGCAGTAAAAAGACTGTGCTTGCCTCCGACTGGAGCCTTCAGAGCTCATTAGTTTACCACTTTAGTTACACTTTTGTCTTCTTCTTAATGACGTAGTGGAACATCTCAAGTTGAGTCGTAAAATTCACATATATCACCACTCTGACAAGCGCTTTAGCTTCATACAGAATCCCTTCTCTTCTCTCTCTCCCCTCATGTTTCTTCACCGATACCTGTTCCACGCAGAGCGCTGGTAATCACAGAGTGCTGGGCGATAATGAGAGGTGTCACAGTGCTGGTTTCGTCATTTTCAGGCCAGCTGCCGTGCATTACGCTCTCTATCGACGGCTCTGATTCCAGCCCATAATTGCTCTGCCTCTGAATAATTGAACGAGGGGAGGAGGTAAATCCCAGAGGTGTCGCGTGGGAGAAAAGATGGATGCCTCTGCGTTCAATGCTGTCAGGTCGCGAGGTGTTAGGGGGCTGGAAGACATGATGAGACCCTCACTGTGAGACTGTCCCTCACACAGGCGTCTTGTCGATGATAGACCGCTAGCAGAATGATTCCTGGCAGGGTGGTCCACCAGCAGGACCTGGCACATAGTTCCCATGGTTCCCTGCTGTAGCATTGGTGGATTTGTTTGCGTATGCATGTGTACGTTCCAGTGTGAGTATTTCTCGCCGAGCAGCCCGAGCAGTGTAACAGTGCATGCCAATTGTTAGCAGATTTGGTGCAGAAACGTATGCATTTGTGCAGGCGTGTAAATCTGCGGATCAGAAGTGATTAAAGGACCTACTGGCTTCTTGGAAATATATTAACTGTGACTGTGTGTATGCGACAGACACACGGAGCCGCTCAAACGAGCCGACCGAGTGTAAGCTCAGATGTGGTGTTTACTCGTGCAAACCACAGGCTGCACTAAATATTTACTATCCAATTAGGCATGTGACAGGAGCGTCGAAAGGCTGCAAACGCTGAGGATGTAAAGTTGTACACGAAATGAGAGCCGCTCTCAAACGTCACAGTTATGGCTGGAATGTTTTTAAGAGGATTACTAATAATCACCTCTCATCTCATACCATGTTATTTTTAACTAATATGCTGCAGCTAAAAGCTCTTGCTTTCAGGACTAGTCTAATGGCAGGACTTTCAGGGTCAGACACAGTAGCTGCCATATATCAGTCAACAGGATGTTATGGCCTAAACCTGGCAACCACAGCCTCTGCTTCTTCCTTCACTGTGGCTTTTACTTTTGTCCTTTATACTCAGAGTTAATACGGATGTGAATTTTTCATCTTTGATTACAGTTTAATTTCAGTGAGTAGTTTTATTTTAGCTTGATGTTGAGGAATTGACTGAGCTTTAGTTTAGTTTTCGTCAGAGCTGCAACAATTTAACGGTTAGTTGTCAACTGTCACGTTAATCTGCAACTACTTTGTAAACAGGTTGTTCAGTTTGAGTCATTTTTTAAGAAAAAAAAAGTCAGCTAAAGCTCATACTTACCTGACAGCTTTAAGTTTGTGTATTATGAAGAAAGCCTTGCTTTGTAGAAGCTGATGTAAAAAAGCATGACGATATGACGTATAAAATCACTGTTTATGAAATGTCCCATATTGTGCAGAGCCTTTGACCCACAGCGGAGACTTAGTTTTCATCATTCAGGAGATGTTTCTCTCCTCTATGCTAATGTTCACCAGCCATACAATGCATACACATATATGCATTTTCTCACGCGTTGACTCGAGCTCTCTCTGGGAGACGCTACATTTGTTTCCATTGAGGAAAAGAGGGCTGACACTGCAGAGCGGAGCCAGCGGGTCTCCAAGGTCATTACCACTGCCACAGCGTCTGGGCGCCCTGGGAAGGAGGCAGGAATTGATTAATGACAGGCTAGGAGCACAGGAGGGGCGGGGGGACCCAGATTGGCCAGGAAACCGTGCTGCAGAGGTAGAGCTGTTCAGTAGCGCTAAAGATAGTAGGACTGTGAGATACCGCAGAGTGAGACACACTGTTTCTACCTCGGACTGTAACAGTAATCTAATCTTTGTTTCAGAGAGGAAGGATTTTGTAATGTGTGAGAAACCTAAAAGTTTGTGTTCAAAAATGACTACATATACCTGCAAAATGTACTGTTAATGACTGAGTCCACCTGTTTGTATGTGCATTTTCAATTTACACATCGAAAAGTGAAAACGCGAAAGAATTTCAAAACTTCATAAAAAAAAAAGTTTTTATATCTGCGAGAGTTGGGAAAGTTAGCGCATTGATAAAAGGTAAATGTGAGTAAGTACAGTGGGAACAGAATCAGTGACTAAATGACAATGTTCCTTGGATTAGTACCAGAAACAGAAAGGACAACAAAACACCACCGTATGTGAAGAGCTGCAGAAACAAATGAATGACACCGAACCCAAGTCGGTCTAATCAAGACTATAGATAAACATCAGGGCTCGACGGTCGCAGAAACTCGTCCTTTTGTCAGGAACGCCGTGGGGGAATTCCTTCAAATTTGGCACAAACATTCACTTGGACTCGAGGATGAACTGATTAGAATTTGCCGGTCAAAGGTCAAGGTCGCTGTGACTAAACAAATCATGTATTTGACTCAACAATACAAATCAAATCAAAAAGCACTTTTCTGATAATTATTCAACACTCTACTACTCAGAACTTCAATTTGACCTAAAATACACTTGATACCTCTTATTAAATTCCTTCAAAGTCGACACCAAATTGTTTTCCCAGTGTGGTGAAAACCTGAAGTGGCCTCCGCAGCTCCCCGACCTCAGCTACATCCAACACCTTTGGGATGAACATGAATGCAGACTGGCCACCAGGCCTTATCACCCTGATTCTGTGGCTGAATGGGAGCAAATCCTTGTAGCCAGGTTCCAAAATCTTCTTAAAAGCAAGAACCAGAAATGATGGGACTTCAACAGCAGCATTCCTGAAGTTTGGAACGACATGTTCAGCGATTACATACGGGATGTTTTTTAAAGAGTCCTAAAACTTTTGATAATATAGTGTATTATACAAGTCTGGACAGACAACAGACAGAAAACACGCAGCTGGACTGGTTGGGGAGGCGGTAATTCTAGTTTTTGTTAGTTCAGTCTAAAAACACTTCCAGTCCATGTTTGGTTTGACCCTCCCTGCCCGGTGAGATAACCCTCATGACATCAGTTCAGTAGTTTCTGAAGGGTAGAATCTGCAATCTGCTTTCTGCGACTCGGCTCTGAAATGCAGAACCTGTCGAGGGCCCTTTGAAGTATCTTGAGGTTTAGTATTAACGTCCTCACGACTTCACAAGGCAGGGGAAAGGCTGAGGGATGGTTTGTTTAACGTTTTCAAATCACATTAACAGAAAGCTTACATTTCCACAGCCAAGTTACCAGAGATTCAGAGTCTTTACCTGCATCTAATCGGCAAACACAATGTTCCCCGCGTTATTACACCGCACATAATGACTTTGTAAGATCTGTTTGTTCTGACAAATTGCTGGACTGGCGTCGAGTTCTCTCATTTTCACTGTGTGCGTGCGCGTTGAGTGCCGGGGATTTTCTTAAATAAAGCCGACACTCGACGTCTGACAGGTGCCACGTTGGTGGCAGTACTGCTGGTCAGGTTGCCATGGGAACACGTTGTGAAGAACAGTACATGCGTACATGTACAGTGATAACAAATCTACATCTCACAGAGTATGAGAGATGTTTTTGAACCTTGGAAGGATGGGAATTAAATAGAGAAACGGTACAGATGCACCAGTTACTGATGTTTAAAATAACTGTTTTGACAATGTTTTGTTGTGTTTGTTTATTTTGGGGGTTTTTTTTGTTGTTGTTGTTTATTCCCCCTTTTTGGTAGCTGGGAGAAAAAGAAATCATAATATTTGAAAGTAGAAATACTACATACAGCTCCTTTAAAAAGAGTTCATTTCACAGTTTCATTTTAAATATGAAAATCGAATGCATGGACTGAAGTTAATATATGCATCTCAAGAAGTAACAGGCAAAATCGTTAGGAATTGATAATTGATAGACGGATCAAAGTTCAGAGGAGCAACACTAAACACCTTGTACAACTAGGTTGAACATCTGTGTGAGCAGATGGACATCCCAGCTTCACCTCCTCAGTCGAGGCTGTGAATATAGTGCAGTGTCCTTTAAATAGCCGTCCCGGCCCAGGTTTACACACAGCAGCTCCCTGAAGGCTGAGCACTGAGACGGACCGACTCGGTGATATGAGGACGACTCAAATAGAAACTCTGAACTTGTTAACCTTCACGCTCCGTTCTTGTTAAAAACTTTACACTGTGATAAATACTGTGTGTTTATAGGGTTTCTGACCCTCACAGAGCCAGCAACTGCAAAAACAATCCGTTTAAGCTTCCAGTCCTTCCTGGGAAGTTTTAAGATTATTCTGCACTTTTTGAGTTTATGTATTTACATATTTGGCGTCTCATGAAGGAAAGTGCAATACCTTATACATCCTTTCATTCATTTCATGAATTTGGCTCCAGTAGTCGAGGGTCCAGCTTCTCAACTGGATTTATTCACTTTGAGGGAAAGTAACACCTCAAAGAATAAAAAACACACGTGGAAACTGTCTAGATCTTGTCTAGGGATGCAGATTGTGGAATTCTGAGCCACTACTGATGTTATTTTCTGTTTGGTTGTTATTCATCCTCGCTTTTGTGCCACGGAAACAAAGACGTGCAGTGATACATCGGCTTTTTCCTGTTAGAAATTATTATTATATTTGCATTTAAAAATGCGTAAGTGTTTTAAAGTGTACACTGAAGAGTCATTCTGGTCTCGCTGGTTTCATTTGGACCCTGTTCTGGACCATGTTTACATTATTCCTCCGTTAATCACATTTCTAAATAGAGGCTTTGATTGACAGGTGTGTTTGACGGCTTGTCTGCTGAGTCAGCCTTTCTGAGCCTCTGCTCATTTAATAAAACACACTTTTTTCCTGACAAACAGCTCGACTGTAGTTGAGGTCAATAGGTTACACTAACAAGACCCTAAAATGACGTTATTACACACCGCTTGATGCAGTTTACTGTTTTACTGAGTCCGTAAGTCAGCATTTAGCGTTAGCTCACCCATAACCCCTCGCAGCGCCGCCCCTTTTGTCCAAATATGGTCACTTCCGGCTCCAAAAAGCCAACATGGCGACAGCCAAAACGCGAACTACTGGCTTCAAAACAGCAGTTCAGAAACCGATGGGGGACGTCACGGTTCCTGCGTCCACTTATTATATCCAGTCTATGACACAAATGGTGAGTTTTAACAAAGCGTTGCTGTGCATCTGTTGTGTTTATAGTGAACAGAAAACACATGCAGTGTGAAAGCTTGTAGGATACACCAACACACATCACATTTCCTTCATTCTCTACACCGCCCCCAAACGCTCTAACCAAAAAATACTTGTTACTGTAGTTATGGGAACACAAACAAAGTATTTTTATCCTTCCACAAAATGACTGTTCGGCTCTCATATGCTTTAGAAATATGGGCTTCTCCATTTTCACACACAAGTCATTCTGTGGTTAACACCACAATAAGTAAGCAGCTAACAGCTTTAAAAGACACAGTGTCATTAGATCAGGGGCCCAATAAAAGTAAGAGCAGCGTTGAATTGAAAATAGAGGCGTCCCCTGTTGACAACGGCGTTACACTCTGGTCAGCTTTACTAATATACTTAACACCCACGGCCGCATTCGTAACTAAATGTGACTGTGTGACTGAAATTTAACCCGGGCTTACTCTCTCCACTTACTTTGAATCTTTGTCTGCAAATGAGTTAGTTTTGGATTAAATCAACATCCTATTGGTGTAAAAATGCACTGACACGACAACTATTACTGGTTTGTTTTTCTTGTAATAAACCACCTTGAAGGCTATAATTACAAAATGAGTTTGCAGCCTAAAAGGTAAACAGTCTTGGAGATTTTTTCCTTTGCGGATACAATGTCACCCTGTTGTTCACCCCCTCACGCCGCCTCTTCGCCCACCGCCCATTTTCCAAATTCCCCAGCTGATTTATCTGAAGAGACAGAGAGACTCTGTGCCCAGAGAAACCACATTCACTAAAACTGACAGCGCTCTGTCTACGGGAAAACACAATGCCAGGGAACACAGCGTCTCCTGTCAAAGGCAAAGACAGCCGATTTCTCTCTTATCTTCTAATTGTTACAAGCTTGTCCTTTCTGATGGTTAGGTTTCCCGGGCTAATTAGCGAGTTCGAGTAAAGACAATGGCGTGGAGCTGCAGGAGTATCATCATGTCACTTCAGTTTGTTTGTTTCTTTTAAAGCCCGACTGAAAGAATGACAGCGAGGGAGAGCACGCCACAAGAATAAAAACAAGTCCACAGAGAGGCATATGCTATTGTCCAAAACAAAACAATGTCAGACAAGATTACGTGTCCGCGCTTGAAAATGACAAAAGGAAGGATCATATGTCAAGCGTTACCTCAGAGGATTTTTAATGTTTAACGCAATTTCAAGTGGCAGGAAGTCACTCTGTGCAATAGCGGTCCGTTTGCTTCCCCTGTTGCCTGTTTGTGATGTGACATACGGACCCGTGTGCACGCTTGTTTACATGCAGTTAGGAATGCAGGTCCATAGAGGTGGCAGGGTGTAATCAATGCAGAGGTGTGACTCATACAGGGCATACCAGAGGTCCAGGTCTCCATGAGTAAATAAGTGGCTTTAGTGTTGTCATATGCAGCAAGGGGCTTTATGGTTGAACTCGTTTTATTCTCATATACACAGCATATTATGATGGGAGCTTTACAAAACACGTGTAATGAAAATCCTCACTTCATAAAAATTCTGAGGCAGTGATTGGATATTAATAAATGAATTCATAAATTCCGAGATTGATTATTCTAATGCATGCCTTTTCCTGTGGATGAGCTGAACTGACCTCTGCACTAAACAAATCACTTTAGCACTTATATAGTGTACATATGTATAGTTAAATTTAACTACTTTGGGGTCAATTCTTAATGTAAACTTTTATATTTTTAATAATGCACCAGGTTAAAGGGATCCTTTTACAATTCACAGCATTATGTCTCTGATAACCTCTTTCATATCTGAGCAAAACTGGTATCGTTACTTAAATATCAGTAATTGAATTGATAGTGAATCGAACTGGGATCTTGCGAATCTGAATTGAATGGATTCAGGAAGTCAGTGGTGACGCCGCGCCCCCCCCCTACACACACCCCAAGCCTTCATGATCGATCACACGCATAAATCGAACGCACCCATAATCCGCTTTATTAGTTGTAGCTGTGTTCTTACATCATGCAAATGCAACCTGGCATATTTTACCCTTTGATTTCTAATCTTAAAAAGTAGCAAAGTCACAAGTGGTCTCGTGTTAATTTGCACTTAAATATTCACAGTGATACATTACTAGATGGCAGCCTGAACAGCTCTGTCAACAGGTTTAGCACTTTAATTGCTTTTGGTTTAAAAACTTGCAACTTGCAAAAAGGTCAGAACAGCAATCAACTAAAATGAACCTGAAATGACTCAGATAAACAAGTGTTTATATGATTACCATGGTATATTACAACAGGCAGTCGGTTCCCTTGTGTCAAACCAGCCGTTTCCCAACATTCAACAGAAATCATTTCATCATGACACTTCCTTTATTGTGCATTTTATTATCAGCGTCTTTTACTAAATCTCAAGTTGTACTTGCCGGTTATCAGTGATTTCTCACTTTTTCCGCTGTGAAAGGTTTGTTTTCTATGAACCGAGAGTCTAAGGGTCGAAGGTGTCTTACGATGCACTAAGACTACGTTTCAGTTCCAAGCTGCCTCGGTTCAGAATAATTACTGTTTTCTACCACATTCACCCTGTCTAAGAGCTCAGTTCCTGTCTTTTTCAGCTGAGGACTCTCATTCTGCAGAGATGTTCTTTAGGACCGGGAAAACACTGAGATGCCCACTATGACACAGAGCTCATTCTGTGCCCGGGTAACTCGGGACACACATACCACTTAAATGACTGGCTGCCCAGGACAATACCCTTCCCCCAAGGCTAAAGCAAATGTCTCCTATCGGAAAATAAGGACGCCTCAGAACTTCCCCCGAGCTGACATCTCCCATGACCTATTTTCATTACGGCTGATGCTTGGTGACTAGCTGGTGAGTGCTAAATGGAGAAAGGACAATACACAGATGAGAGTCTCCAAAATGTGATGATAGGGACTTGGCCAGAGTTTGACCCAGGCTAAACAATGACTAATACTAATAGTCTAATTTGAGACTGGTGGTCTAGGTTGGTTTATGCTGAGTGAGATGAGCAGGGAATAAAGGGAAAAAAAGAAAACAAATACCCAGAGGTACTGGAAGCATCCTTATTTATAGTTAGTCCCCATCAGGACCGAGTAGCTCAAAGGGGGAGATGTCCTCGGAGATGCTGAAGAGGTCAGGCTGGAGAACGTTTCAGTGACAAGATGGGAAAAGCGGGAGGGCAGGGTGTGAGGAGCCTGTGAATCCCCCGGAGCGGGAGAGCCAAGCAGGGGTCAGAAACGGAAATGTGACAGGGTTATGTCTCCAGGGGTTACGCAGAGAGAGAGAGCCAAGTTCACGGGGACGTTTGTGGCGAGCGGCGAACGGAAGACGCGGCTTTCAGGGCAGTGATCGTCAACCGACGGTCCACGGGCCACATCCGGCTCGGCACAGCCTCCCATCCAGCCCACAGAGTATTAACACATTCAGAAAATGTGAGGAGGAAAAAAAAAAAAAGCATTCTGGTATTTAAGATATGGAGAGATTTTATGCCTCTGCGTCGGCGATAGCTAGAGTCTTCGGGTCGTCTGTCCATTAGAGGCTGACAATTTTTCGGGAATGCTGTGGGTCACAGGATTCCCGTGGGATTCCTGCGGGATGGAAGTCAATTTTAGCTGCACTTCTCACAATTTGCAAAGGAACAAGGTCATTTTATCCAGAGTTGCATGATAAGTGTATTTTGGCTATAAATATCAGATTTGCGATTCTAGGTGACATTTTCTTTTTCTTAAGATATCATTTTCCTTCACAGTCACTAATTCCAGTTGAGAAGCCTGATAACTGTCGGCCACTATCTGGGCTAAATTCTGCAGACATGATAGTTATTAAAACGTCCTTGTGGCGCTGACTATGTGAAATGCAGCCGAAAGTCACCTCTTTTGCAAAATGTGAGGTTTCCACAGGTGCCAGAAAACACTGCACTGCCTAAAGACAGACGCACCTGTTATAAAATTAAACCACACCACGTTGACGGGACACGAGTGAAAAATCACCCACTGCTGTCCGACAGAATTTCTTCACCGTCGTTCACTTGGACTTGAAGATAAACTGTTGAGAATTCTGTGGTCAAAGGTCGCTGTGACAAAGTTTCACACAAACACGTCAACGTATAAAGTGATATGGTGACATTTTAGAAACAAAAAGGTCAAAGATCGTAATATTCTGCCGGAACACTTTTGTGGCCATTATTCAACATACGTATATTCTTGTTACCTCACTTCTATGTCACCATTAAAATACACTTAATACATTATATTACATTTATTCAAAGTCTTCACTATGTATGAGTCAGGAGACATGGATCCAAACTGCAACTTAACTGGCAATTCCTGTAAAAAATAAACCCCAATAACAACTTGGAAGGTTTTTTTATTAGGAACGTTTTACTGTCCTGAGCTGTGTGTGTTCGGCTGGTTGTCAGGTTATTACAGAGGAGCCAACACGACGTAATAGCATCAAAACCAGTTAAAGTTGATTCATATTTCCTGCCAATAAGGACTGCGTTCTGCATTTATATTTCCGGCGTTGCAGGCGTTTGTCTGGTTGGTGGAAGTTTGAGTATTTTCTACTTGGGCCTAAGTATGTGGTTATCATTATGAATTCTCCATGTTTTTAGGAATCAGTTCACTCTGATACAGGACAATAAAATTCTGTAAGAAAGAGTAAATATTAAGGAAGGCCTGGCCCTCACGCTGTCTGCTTGGATGAATGTAGCCGATGACCCCTGCTTGAGGCCAGGCTATGAGCAGTCCCTGGGATATCCCTGTTTGACTACGAGGCGCGCTCAAACAAACAGACAAAAAAACTCAATAATCAAACGTCCCAATTGGTTCCACTTCACACAAACCTCGAGTCATACACAGAGTGAACTACCCCAAGGACTCACGCACTACACTAACTCGGCTCAGTATCCTTCCCCCATTTCCAAGCTTGTGACATTTGCAGAGGGAGCTTTAAACAGGGGGGGTAAAGAGGGAGGACAGAGAGGGTTGGTGGTGGGGGTGCTCCTCCTTGCTTCCCTGCTCTCATTAGAATTCTCTCATCAGTCTTCTCCGTGGAGCAGAGGCTTGACATGTCAGGGTTTATTAATCGCTCCAGGAAATATTATTGACCTGGACCTTCTGCTCCCTCGCTCCCCGCTGCAGTCAGTGTCTCTGCTCTGCTGCCTCCACATTCCTCCGGTGTCCTGCCTGGACACATTACAGGACACTGCGGCACACTGTGGAGGCTCCAGCACAGTGTCTTCATTGACTATACACTTGGCCTGGGCTTCGTTTTCGCCGCAGCTGCAAAGCAGCACCCACGTGCACGCACACACACAGACACACACACACACACAGACACACACACACACACACACAGACACACACACACACACAGACACACACACACACCTGCAGCCTTGAGACAAAACGCACACTGCTCTGCTTCATTACGGGATGATAGCGGCTCTGTGTTGAGGCACTTGGACTGTAACTTTAGAGGGTTTTGTGAAAATAAAGCACACCTTTAAAACTGCAAACATCTCAAGGCTTATTGGCTTTCAAATATTACCGAGAGCTTCACGACCATTGGAGCTGCGTAAATCAATGTGAAAACCCATTCTGCATGCTCAAACGCGGGAATCGATCAGAGATGCTCCCTCCTCTACATTCTCCCACCCGGGGAAATTGAAGGAGTGATCACCGTCGCTGAGACTCGTGGACGGCGCTGTGTGCGGGGGTCTGGACAAAGCTGATGGGGTTGTGGGTGTCAGCTTGCGTGCGTGCATGTGTGTGTTTACTGCGTGGCTTTGTGTGCACGTGAACAAGTGTTTGTGTTGGTGTGATGGTATCAGAGTTGAGGGGGAGGTGGCGGTGGGTGTTAAGGTGTTAAGCCTCTTACTGCGTGGCTGTAAATTTCTCAAACCTATGATGCGACTTATCTATCGTCCCCTAATTTAAACCCAGATTTTTAAACTGCCGACGGCTCACTTTACACCTTTTGCTGGTGTGCAGTTTGTATTTGTGATTACAGACGGGTGACAAATTAAAGAGCCGATATTGAAGTCTGAGTTGACAACAGTGCAGTTCTGTTAACTTTATGCCTAAACTGAAGTACAAGTCTTATAATGGTTTCATTAGAAGAAGAGGAGTTATTTATTGCCATATAATTTTGAAACATATAAACTTAATTGTATTTCTGTTTGGAGAGGAAATAATAATAAAGTGAGTTATTTCCGTTAGTTTCACCAACTGATTTTATTCAAATAAATGGAGACGATTATCACGATTGTGTGAAATGATCACGATTATTTCAAATAACTTCGTCTTCGTCGGGCGAAGGTCGACCACGTGTAGGGCTGGGTGTCGTTGAAAACGTTTCAATTTCCCATTTTCACTAAAAGCAACGTACACTACGCAGTACGGTACAAATCTTTGGGATTGTTTTACAGCTCATTTAACTTTTCTCCCCTCAAAACAGTTTCATAATAAAAAGTAAAACTATGTGCCACGACTTGAAGTTGGCTTTTACCGTCATTATTAAAAATGTATAAAAGCCATTTGTGAGCGCTGCATGCACAGACGCTGCTGAAATTTACTCCTTAGCTGCTGAAATTCAAGCGATTCCGATTGTATCAAAGCGTTTTGGTAGGTATTGAAGTTTGGGACCACTGCATTGATTCTACAGTCAAAAGACATTCCCTTGTTGTGTGTAATGATGGTGGTTTTGGAGAACATCCCTGTGAAGTTCCACAGCATCCGATTCACATCATTTTCACACTCATCAGACCAATCAGTGACCGCTGTCCTCCTGAAGAGGCCGCTCCCATGAGGGTTTTCATTTAATTCGTCACCTGTCTGTATTACGGGTGGGATAAAATATCAATACAGGGATGTATCATATTGCTTCCTCTTGTGATATGTTAATCAATACACTGGCGCCAAATATTGATATTTTTACTCAAACTTGCTGGTGCTTTAAACAGATTACCTTCTCAGTTTGACATGGAGGTTTCTGAGTGTGTGTGTTGAAGAGGCGCTAAGCGAAGACTCAAACTTCTTCTTATCTCAGTCTGACGCCACAATGCAAGGAGTAAACACATAATTCTCGCTTTTTGCCTTTTTAGGGGTGTTTTTTCTTCTTCACTTGCACAGACTTTATGATGTATCGTAGAACATTGTCTTGCAGTGTGTCATGTATCCTGATGCCAACGTCATCGTGGGCAGTGTAGGCCGTGATAGTATCGTATCATGTGTTACTGATTCTGTATGCGTGTCAGTAAGTCTAACATATGGCCCACCAACACCCTACCCACGATGTTTCCTTGAAATCCTACGTTGCATGACGTTTGCAGAAACAGCTGTAATCAGCTTAGATCATGTTTTATTTGTTCAGTCTGAAACACACCCATCAAAGCACATGCTCTACGAGGGGATGAAGGAGCCTCGCGTTGGCTGCAGTTCTGCAGTAAATGAGCACACTTTTTATTTAGATAGAGATTTAAATTAAATTAAATTTTAAAAATTGTGTTCCTCCCTGAGCTTGATTTGAGGTTTTTCCACATTTTTCTCAATGGGATGTCTATGTGTAGCTGATCTTGTGCTGCCCCCATGTGGCTGATTGAAGCATTACACTTTGGGTTTTTTTTTATGACAGGGCTAATGAATGACCAGGATATGAGTATGTTGTTCCATTGTGTCTCAATGAACTTTGCGCCGATGAGCACATTCCTGAAAGCAAGCGTCATGAATAAAGAAATATGTCTTAGATCTGTCAATAGCTGTTGTGTTTCCTGAATGGTGATACTATCCACGGCCCACGTTCTCATGAATATTGACTTTGCAAACATGTCTGGCACTAAATTTAATATCCGTCTTCATTTTGTTTTTCCACAGCCACAATGGTCCCACTTCTGTTTTTGGTGGCAACCACAACAACATCCAATAACACCAGCAATGGAAACAATACACAAGGTAAGAGCTGGGGCAGAGCACGTCGACATGTGAGCCTGAGCAACACTGAGCAATTTGTAGCAGCAACACAGTCCCAACGCTTCCCACCGCAGTCATCGCTTTTTCCAAAGATATGATTATTATGTATCTCCTGCAGCGCATGCATCCGCTTAATAAGAGCCTTTTTATACAACCTTGTTATTATCGGATCACAATGAACCTCAGCGACTCTGGACAGTAATTTACACCTTATTGTGTGTCATTAGAAACACAGACAGCTAATGGCTGGTTGTGTGACAGTGACTCTTGGCTGAGTCTCCGTTCCTACAGCGTCTCATTTACTGTTCGACTGAAATGATACTTAACTCGGCAGATGAAGCCGGCTATCGGCGTCGGGGACGTTGTTTTCAAATGTAATGGGTTACGGATTACTTGATGCCCTGTTAAAAATCTAAAAAGCAACATAGCTATTTTAACTGCATCATGAAAATGTGATTTGATTACTTTTCTAACAAATGTTGCATGCAGTGTGACCCTCACAACTTCTTATAACATAACTAATAACTTCTTTTAACTAGTTTAAGTGATTTTCCCATGAAAGCCTTGATTAATAGATGCTGATGAAAGGATGCTTGACATGAAGTATGATTTACAAAACCATCGCTTATTAAAGGTCATAGAGCTACAGCAATTACTTGATTAATTCATTAGCTGTGAACTATAATAATTTTATATTAATAAATAAATCAGTTGGAGTAATTTAGAAAAGAGTTTACTGGTTTCTTCCATCCTGACAGTAAACTGAGGACGTCGTCTGTGGGTTTTGGGAAACACGGACCAACATTTTTCACCATTAATTAGTTGTTTTAGACGAAACAACTTATCGATTTAATTGAGAAAAAATTATTAAAGGATTAATTGACGAATGATTGCAGCCATTATATTCTTGTAACATTCTATTTCATTTCAGTTTCTTTGTAGTTTTAATTTGTTTTTCTTGGGTTGAAATGCTTTTTCACTGCTAGTTTGTGTTTTACTCTTGCACACACTTGACTTGCAGCAAAGCCTTTGCACACAAACGCATGCATGTTCGTCTTCGGCCTTGCCCCCTCGGTCTGCCATGCAGGCCTCTTCCTGCTTCTTTGTTGACCGTGCTCCCTGACCCCTGGATCTGCCTCTCCTTCTTCCTCAGGACACGTTACGTCCCCCAGCCCCCACATCCTCCCCACCGTGCTGGTCCTGTCCCTGCTGCTGCTCATCATCGCACTGCTAGCCTGGTACTTCCTCAGGTAAAGAACTCGTCCGTCTCACCTCGTTCACCCTCCTCGTTCCTCCTCCTCCTCATTCCTCGTTCCTCCTCCCTCCTCCTCCTCCTGCTCATTCCTCATTCCTCCTCCTCCTCCTCCTCCTCCTCCTCCCCGGACCTCGCTGACTGGCTGTGAGCCAGGCTCGGGGGCAGAGCTAAGGGTGACAAACACTTCCTCCTTTAGTCACCGAGGCGGAGCCCGGCCAGGAAGTGCTTCTAGCTGACTCCCTCCCATGCTTGTCTAAGTGAGAAGAAAACAGACCGACTGTGACAGTGGATGTGGTCAGGCAACAGAACCCAGTGAAGAACAAATCGTGCACTACAGTTGGATAGGAAAGCTGTCTTTGGGAGTTTTTAGCTAATGAGAAAGAATAGCTTCTCAAGCTTCAGATGGTACAGTGGATAGACTCATTTTACCATAACATTCAAATTGTGTTCTAGTGTTTTTAATCCTTGCTTGTGTTTTCGACAGGTTAAAACAGAGAAAAGCAGTCGTCACAACAGTTGACAAGAAGATACCAAATGGCATCCTGGAGGAACAAGGTAACGTTGTTGTGGACTGAGCATTGTTCGGGCAGTGAGAGACAAATGGTTGTGTAGACTGAGAGAGCAACAGGCTGACAGTCTAGAAAAAAAGATATGAAAGTGAGATACAGACAGAAACAAAGGCAGACAGTTTTGTAAGAGGCGTAGAGGAGTATGTTTTTTACTGTAGTTGCAGGTTCTTCTGCCACTGCGCTGCGGTCACATTTAACTTCCTGTGGTTATTGTTGTGTTCAAGAACGATGTGTTATCTTTACCTGCGTCGTTTTGACACTGCACATATTACACATATTACCGGCACCTTGTACTTATCAGAAACCGTCTGTGAACTTTGAGAGCTGATTGGTGTGATGTACGATGGCAGTTACGTGGTTTTAATGACCTTAAAGTTCTCACTGTAGAAGGTTCTCATCTGACATTCTAATAAAAAGTACATGTGATGTATTTACAAGATACTGGATCTGACTTAAAATCAGTAGTAGAGGAAGTATTTTGGTAGTAAAAGACTGTGAAAATGCACACTTTACTTGAGTAATAGTAGAAATATTATCGGAAAATGTGCTTAAAGTGTGAAGTAAAACGGTCCCCATCAGTGTTTTATGAAGTTTTTGATTCATTTTACTGTCGTACAAGTTTAAAGTTGAACTACTTTATAAACTGTCGGTAGTTTAATCTACAGCGACGCATCATATTCTATAAGATCATCATGTTTTTATTGCGACCACATATCTGACGATGCATTTTCTAGCAAATCCAACAGGGTTTTTTTTTTTAAGTTTTCATTTAATTGAAGAAGTAGGAGAATTTTCAACTTAACCCATAAAGGAAAACGTCATCCTTTAGTTTATCGCAAACATTAAACCTGACACATGTGGAGATACGTGGGGATGAAAAACTGCCGTCAGACAAATGTAGTGGAGTAAAAAGTACATTTCTACTCCACTACATGAGGCAAATATATAGTTTTACTTATAAAGAAGCTTTAACCAAGTGCTTCTCGTGGGATTGTGAAGATGGTTTTTTTTTACATATTTCCTTTTTCTTTAACAGTTTTCTGTACCAGGAAATGATTCAAAACGTGCCTCATTTTCTCACAGTGTCATGAATAGCTTTTTAAACATGTGCTGTTTGTGATTTAATGTGTGTTGTGTTTTAGAGTTTGGATACAGTACTGAGTCGTTATACACCAATGTACCACCAGGTCAGGCATCCAGGGTGGCGGTATCAGGAACTCATGTCACTAACACTTTTAGTCCAACCTGCCTGTTTCAAATGTGTAGCTCTAACACAGTGCATAGTTGGGATTTGTGTTCTTACTCAGATTTCTACAGGGTTACTATGGAAAAACCTGCCTGCAGGGTGCTGAGTGGGTTTTCTCTGGGGGCTGTGATTCTCTAACACCTGTTGACATTTGGTGATGATTCATTCAATAATTACATGTCTGTCTTTTTATATTTATGATGGAAGTAGTGACAAAACTCACCAACAAAAGGATTAACAGTGATTCATTTTGGGAACGATTTTTGCCGTAGAACAGTTTGATGATCCGTGAAAACAAAAACCCAATCCTGCTTGTACGTTCTTAATTAAACATTTTCACTGAAAAGTCTCGTCGCGTTCTGCCCAACAGAGCAACAGACGGTGGTCCTTCTGCCCAGATCCCCTTCAGCCTCCAAGACCTACTTCCCCATCCCGGTGGACCACCTCGAGGAGGAGTACAGGCTCCGCTCGGCCGACGACGGAAAGCTCTTCAGGGAGGAGTACAACGTAAGCATCCCTCAGCCTCGTCTGTTCTCAGAGGTCGGACTTAGCAGCTGGTCGTTAATGCGGCTGCAAAAGTGCTGTTTACGTTGGGCGTGTGGGGTTAAAGCTGAGTCACTGCACAGCGGACACACACGGGTTACACAACTCAGCTTCTGCCGGGCATGTTCATCAAGCTATGAGGCGTTTGTGTTTCATTCATTCATTCTTTCTTGAACCGACTATATTTAGTATGTTAAGGACATTTCTTAACATACAGAATTCCTTTTGGTAAGAGTTAGAAACTACATTTGCAGTGGAAACTGTCAAGATACGGCTAGACTTTTGACTTCACATATTAAGCTTTGTTTTAAACATTCATTTGCTAAATATAAGATTCTCACCGGATGATATTCAGATAAAACTCAGATGAGACATCTCTATACCATACTATTTTTGGCCCTTCGTCACAATGACTACATAGATTAATTAATCACTTAAATAAAAAAAAAACATTCCAATGTCCTTTAACAATGATGAGATGATCATCATAACGACAAATGAGTAACGCCTTGTGACTAATGACTAACAACAGGACAAAAAAACATTTGACTCCACGGGTATTTTAGGTGTTAAACTAAATTCCGCTGTGGACATTAATGGGTTAATGACTCAGTTATCACAGTTAAAGTTTAAGGGTTAAATGCAAAATGATAACTTATTTTGTAGTTGATGTGAGACTATATAAAGACCAGGACAATCTCTAAAACTGGATTTAAAGGGATTTCCCTGAACAAGGTGCTCATACATTAAGATAAGAACTTTATTAATCCCTCAGTAAAGTCTTATACCATAACATATATCAATCGAATATAAGGCTGCAAATAACTTAACTATAGATGATTATTGTCACTGCAGATTCATTTGTTCATTTCCTCATTTAATCAAAAAAATGTCAGAAAACGGTGGAAAATGTCCATCAGTGTTTCCAAAGGTGTCGTCTTTAAATGTCTTATTTTGTCCATAACCCAAAGATATTCAGTTTATTGTCATAAAGGAGGAAAGAAACTAAAGAAAACAGAAAATACCCCATTCAGCGAAGCGTCAATCTTAAAACTTTATCAAAAAAGTTGGCGATTAATTGAATAGTTTCCAATTATTCAATTAATTAAATAACCGTTGCAGCTCTACAAAAAATACACCAATAGAACAGCTTTGGAAATAATAATAATAATAATAATATATCTATCTATATCTATCTAGATTATATATATAAACCAAGTATAACGTCTATA